>ML682004.1:46314098-46428344 GCA_007922195.1 Podocnemis expansa
GGTGCTGAGTGTTCCCTGGCCAGGGTGCTGAGGCGGCAGCCCTTTAAATGTTGTTTCGGAACCTATTGTTCACAAGCGTTTCGAAACAAGGTTGTTTCGTCCCCAAATGGGGTTTAACTTGTTTCGAAACAACCTCGAAACAACTGTGCGTCGTGTGAACATGGTTTTTTTTGTTTCGAAACAACGAGGTTGTTTCGAAACAAAAGTGCCGTGTGAACACAGCCTATGGTACTAAACTATAAGACATTTGTACTGAGCATGAAAGAATGGAGATTTTTCAAAGCCTTGTAACTTAGTCAAATTCATGAAGATTTCCAGAAGAACATCAAAAGGTGCATCCAAGACACACAGATCACCATCCTGCCAAAATTCAAACCCCTGCACCAAAGCACGGAGATGTTAAAGAATGCTGTTTCCAGGACTGCTGTGATAATTGCAGGCCTAAGGGATTTTAGTTAGTGCCTCTCTGTGTCTGCCTGCTCCAGACTAAGCATCCTTGAAACATGCCATGCAATCGTATCATACTGATTGGAACTGCCACAAACCTGACATTACCAACAATGTTATGTGAGATTTTCTTCCCCCAGATCTGGGTCCCTTTTACGGAATAATGTTAGCCTGCACCAATAAGAAAATGTTAGGTCTTATTACTGTTACCTTATGTATATGCATATATGTTAATGTTGCTGATAAGCTATAAAAGATTCTATAAAGCATCATAGGGGTAGAGACCAGCACCTACTTCTCTCCCCACTGGTGTTTTCTTTTACTTATCTGTAATAAAACTGTTAGCTTTTGATTCTGCACTCAAGTTTGGTTTAACTGTTGTTTTTTTCTTTGACAGTTTTGGTGCCGAAACCCGGGAACTCGGATGGCAACTACCTGGTGCTTACCCCAGCTGCCTTGCTCCCTGCCACCCATCGACAGTGTCTAGGAAGGCGCCTCCACTTGCGACCCTTGATCGCAGATAGACTCCTCGATGAACGGCTAGGGAGAGGCTGGGGGAGCATCCAGGAGTCTGCATACTGGTCATATTTGTCTGAGTGCAGTTATCAACAGCTCTGGGAAGGGTCTTGGCCAGGGTCCTTCAGAGCATATTTGGGTTCCCAGCCTGGAAAAGAGGTACCTAGTTTCCGTGTTTTAGTTGATTCTGGTTGGAACAGGGCTCCCTGTCTGAAGAAATTGCCTGGGTTCTGTGTTTTAGTCAACTCTGGTCAGGGCAAGGCTCCCTGTTTAAATACCTGATTTCTGCGTTTTAGTTTTTGGTAAGGCACAAATGTGTGTATGTGAGATTAATGCCTGACTGTGTTCCATTTGTATTACCCTCCGCTGAACAGAGGTGGTCATTCGTTGCCCCAGCTGCACCAAGCCCACTGCGAGCTTCATGGCTGTGACCAGTGGTGTCTTGAATACAACGGGAGCTGCGAGCAGTTCGTGCTCCAGCGGTAGGTGCATGCTGTAATTGTGAAGCGAGTGATCTGGCAAAATGGGGCTAGGTGGGACTAAAATTGCTGCCGTCCAATGGGCACCCCAGGTTATTATATGTATACCCATTATGGGCCTGATTCTTGTCTGTTTTTATTAAAATGGAATTGGTATACCAAGGCTAATCACTCAAAGCAGTTTGTTTTAGATTATTTGCATGGCGTTTTAAAAAATTCAGGGGGGCAGGACTCCACAAAACAGTGAAATACGTATTTAAATTGATATAAAAAATGTCTAAAAGGAGACCAAGGCAGCCCTACAGGGTGCCCTGGATAAGATCTGAGAAAAAGAGGGAGAGCTCTCCTGTCTCCGTATGGCCGTGGAGGCAGTTTGGTAGGAGGTGAGCAGATGGCAGGATTCAAAAATCCAGTCACGTACCATGTGGCAGGAAAGGCTTGAGGATGAATTATGTCTCCCATGGTGGCTGACCACGTCAGCCCGGGGACCAGTGTCCAAACTGTGGAACCAGGTTACCCCCCAGCCACTTTTGAGGAGGAGTTAGGAGACAGCATAACACCCGCTTGTCTCAAGGAGGTGCTTGATATGCTGGAGAAGCAGGTGTGGGGTTTACAGACAGACTTAGAGCAGGTGCAGCTGTTACAGATGCTGCAGAAAACATCTCTGATCCAGCTACAAGCAGCTGTGGAAAGGGCAGAAGAGCGAGCTGAAGGCACAGCAGTGTCCTACACGCAACATCAGCATAAGCATAAAGCCTGGGTTTCCTTTTTGATGGCAAAAGTGTGTGCCCTGCGCTGTGGGAGTTGGGACCTGGAGATTTGTAAAAGTAATGTTGTGTTGAAAGGGTTAACAACTAAGGTTGAGGAGCTGAAACAGGCTGTTATCAGAGCTCTTTTGAAAAGAAACACCTTGCTAGCTATGCCCTCGGAAGCTGTCCAGCAGAGAGCCAGCAAGAAAGAGGGGGTGGCAGTAACCATCCACCCTTGCTGCCCTCCACAGAACCCACTACCCCACCATGTCTCAAGTGAAGGTTCGGGCCCTGATAGCATCAGATGGGGACCCTGAAATGTGCGATGGGAATGTGTGGGATTCCAGCAATAATGGTGGAGGTGGAAGAAGGAAGAAGCTGAGCCAGGGTATCATCCTGCATAGGACATTCGACCCCCTAGTTAGAAATAAAGCTAAGGGACTACCTGGAGTGGCCCCTCAACAGCTACAGATCATGCAAGATTACACCCCAATGGAGTTCCAGGGACACCATATGTAGGACAAGCAAATGGTGAATAAGAGCATTAAGTTCTGCCAGTTTTGCTGCTGGCACTGGGGGGCTGATGTACTGCACTTGATCCCAAAAAGGTAATGAGGGTGGGGTCCAAATCCATCAATGCAGGATAAAGATGTAGCGACTGCTCCAGAGGTTCTCCACCCCCCCTCCCCCCCGTCAAGAGGCATGACTGTTTTAGCATGTCCTTTAGTTAATAAATATTACCTGTAGTGCCTTTACCAGACACATGCAGTCTGGTTATTTTGGGACTACAAATTGATGTGATTTATGTAAATATGGATATTTGTGTAATTTTGGTTGGGTTTTGTAAAATAAGCTGCAGATGGTAGGTTAGCTAAATTTTGTTTTGCTGATTGTGGCCACTAACTCCCCAGAGTCCCAGAAATAGTTTGCTCAGCCTCAAAAGGGGGGTGGCTGATGTGGAGACTGAATGGCATAAGCCACCCTGCTGAATGTCCTGTGCTGTTTGTTTAATTGTAGAGATGTTTTGGAAATTGGGTCATTGTTGGTCATCAGGCAGATTGTAAGCACCAGGGATGTAATGTAGGGCTAAAGCGGAAGATTTTGTGATGGAAAGGTAGCATGGCATTTACACCATTCCTGTGAGTGACCCGACTGTATACTAATGCTGGGCTCCATGCCCAAAGCACTAGCTGGAATCAGTCTCCTGTGGGAACTGGCCTGATATAAGGTGCTTTGCTGTTTGCAAGGCTTGGCTATGATGTATTTTTTTATCTGTTTCTGTAAGCTGTCTTAGCCTTGAGCCAGAGTGTGTGAAGAAAAAGCAGGCTTGATCACCCTGCCTTCTCCTAAAATGATATAGGTGGCTTGGAAATTTTCTCAGGGTCATCATGCAAGGGGTCCCCGGCTGTTAATGGGGATGTGGTATGGGGCACATTCCAGCATTCTGAAAAATTTCACATGCCACTATTGTGGACAATTGGGCCACTGAAAGGCCAAGTGTCCTTACCAGCCTGGCCAGCAGGAAGGGACACTTGACATTGCAACAATGCCTCCACCACCCATGCCCCAACCCATTAATCCTCAATGGGTAGGTCTACACTGTGTGTTTAAGTCAACTTAAGGGCCCTTAAGTCGACTTAAATGAAGTCCTGTCTACATTTCAGGGCAATAAAGTTGACTTTAGAATCAGCTAAAGGTGACTTTATAACTCCCACTTATAAAGTCGACTTTACAGTTAAGTCGACTTTATAAAGTTGACTTAAGGCAATGTGGAGGGGGAGTTGCCTTAATTCGACTTTACTGGCCTCCCAACCACAGAAAACATGGGGATGGGGGCTGGCTAGAAGGCACAACACAGCTGGGAGCATTCCCAGCTGTGTGCAACCCAGCCAAACCCCCCATGTTCCTCGATTGATCCAGCATCTCCCCCATTCTGATCCCGACTGGGCATCACAGCCCGACCCAGCATTTCCCTGGTTCTCAGCCCAACCCTAGCATGTCAGCTGGACTCCAACATCTCCCCCCATCGCAGCCAGACCTCAGCATCTCAACCGGACCCCAGCATCGCAGCACAACCAGGCATCTCCTCCCATCACAGACTGACCCCAGCATCTCAGCGTGACCCAGCATCTCTACCTGCAGCTCAGCCCAGCCCAGTCATCTCCTGGCATCTCAGCGCAACTCAGCATCTCAGCCAGACCCAGCATCTGAGTGTGACCCACACCTGTCTCCGCAGCTCAGCCCAACCTGGCATCTCAGTGTGACCCAGCATCTCTCCCCATAGCTCAGCCTGACCCTGGCATCTCCCCACCTTTCAGCCCCACTCGGCATCTCAGGGCAACCTGGTATTTCTCCCCACATCTCAGCCAAACCCCGGCATCTCGTAGCAGCTCAGCCCAACCCGGCATCTCTCACCCTTCTCCAGCCTGATCCCTCATCTCTCCTGTTCTCAACTGGGACCCGGCATCTCTTCCATTCTCAGCTGGACCCTCCTTGTCCACCGTTCTCAGCCCAACCCTGCCTATCTTCCCCATTCTCAGCCCGTCCCTCATGTCTGCCCCATTCTCTCTCTCTCCCCCTTCTCTGCCCAAACCATGCATTGCAGCCTGACCCCTGCATCTCCCTGCACTGCAGCCTGACCCCAGCAGCAGCCCAACCCCAGCTTCTCAGCCTGACCCAGCATCTCCTGGTATCTCAGCCCAACCCAAGCATTTCCCCTGTTCTTAGCCTGACCCTGCCTGTCTCACTCCTTCTCTACCCAAACTCACGTGTCTCCCCCCTTGCCCTTCTCAGCCCAGTCCTCCATGTTGTCCCCTTTTTTGCCCAAACCCCTGAGTCTCCCCCCCAGCCCTTCTCTGCCCGACCCTGTGAGTCTTCCCCTTCTCTGCCCAAACCTGTGTGTCTCCCTCTTGCCCTTCTCTGCCCAACCCTGGGTGTCTCCCCATTTCTCTGCCCAAACCTGTGTGTGTCCTCCCTTGCCCTTCTCAGCCCAATCCTTGGTGTCTCCCTCTTCTCTGCCCAAACCCCTGTCTCCCCCTTGCCCTTTTCAGCCTGACCCTGCCTGTCTCTCCCCCTCTCTGCCCAACCCTGTGTGTCTCCCCTTCTCAGAGGACCCCCTCCATATTGTTGTAAAAAAATACAGAGTCCGAAGGCACTGTTTAGAACTAACAAATTTATTTATTGGATAAGCTTTCATGGGAGAAAAATCTCACTTCATCAGACAGAAGATGGGGGAATTTACAGAATGGTAGGAAATAAATGCAGGGGAGTGTGAGACATAGGATCAGGTCACACTCTAACAGCAAATCAAAGCAGCTGTTAAGATTCAAACACTAGGATACAGCACATGGAAAGAAAGAAAGTTGATATTTCTTTTAGATTAGACTGTGCGAAAGCAGGATTAAATCCTGACTATGGATTTTTTTCCCCCATTATAGCAGGTGATTTGACTTCACCTTCCTCTATGTGCTGTTTCCTGGTGTTTGAGTCTTAACAACTGCTTCACCCTGCCCCTGCGCTGGCAGTTGCCCTGCAGCACCTGTTCCAAAGCCAGAGAAGTCTGGGCAACACAGGGAGGGTGTCGAGTGCTGTGCTGGCACATCCCTGGGATATGTCAGGCTCCCTGACCTCCCTGTTGCCACACAGAGTATGTAGGGTGGTGTGGTCGCTCATTTCCTGTAGTAAAGGAGTTGCCGGAAGAGAGGGGCACTTCTGCTGTGGTACACTGTGGGCCAGGTACCCACAATGCACCACTCCTAGGGTGACCTAGCAGCTGCCAGTTTGGACGTGGGCAGTCTCCTGGCATTTTGAGTTTGGACATGCTAAACCAGCTTAATAAAGTCTACTTTAAGCAGACTATATTAAGCCGGCTTAACCAAGCCCTGTAGTGTAGACATAGCCAGTTTCTTTCTCATGAGGACAGCCTGGGGAAAGGTGACTTTATTAATGCACTTCCTTTACCTGTAAATCAAAAAGGACCTTTTGTGTCATGTTTTGTTGATGGTACCCCAACTACATTTTTAATTGATACAGGACCAAGCTGCTCTACTTTAAGGGTCATAAAGCCTCCAGGAAAAATTGCAGTTGTTATGCTTATAAAAATTGCCTTGGGTGATTTTAATCAGAAATAAGGGGATAAACTTCAACCTTTGGCATATCATAGGACTGCCTTAGATTCTGTGGCTGCTGGTTTTTCTTCTTCCTTAAGATTTGTGGCAGAAATTGGATTAATATTTAAAGCCGTTAAAAATTTTGTTTTGGAAACTCCACTCAAGGTTGCTCTCCCACATTCTGTTGCAGCTGTCCTTTTATAAACTAAATACAGCATTTTTCTCAGGCTAGGTTAATCAAATATGAAATTTCTTTGTTCTCTGCAAACAATATTATTCTTACTTGCTGTTCCATTTTAAATCCCACTTCTTCCCAATTCTTCTAGATGGGGAACCTTATAATTGCTTCTTTGTCACCACCCAATTAACAGTGCCTCAAGTAGAATTTAAAGACACTCCTTTACAAAATCCTGACTTTGTTTTATATGAAGATGGGTCTTGTCAATGAAATTTACGAGGCAAGCTTGTGGCTGGATGTGTTGTCTGTTTACAACACAAAGTACTTAAAAGTAACCCATTTCACAGGATCAGTATTGTTATGCCTGTCCAATTTGTCAAGCCCATAATATTGGCAAACCTGTGAAGACAAAAGGGGGACCTTTTGTAAATCTTCAGATTGATTTCATACAATTCCAAAGTGTGCTTCTTATGAATTTGTATTAGTTGTATGTACCTTTTCAGGATGGATAGAAGCCTGTCCTTGTGTTAAGGCTGATACTGTTACTGTCAGCAAAAAGCTTCTAGAAGAATTCATTCCAAGGTTTAGTATTCCAGCGACTCTTAACAGAGTTATGAAGCACATTTGCAAAGCCCTATGGATTCTTCAGCATTTGCACTGTCCTTATCATCCTCAATCAGCTGCAAAGGTGAAAAAAAAATGTTTTAAAAGTAAAAGACACTTAATCTCAAGTACCAGTGGAAGTATGTCATAGTCTCCAACTCAATGGCACAAGCCTGCACTGGAGCCGTGGTGGAAAGGTCCGTTCCAGGTTTTGTTAATCACCAATACAGCATTAAAGTGCCATGGACTACCTATGTGGATCCATGCTTCACACTGTAAGAAATCTACACCCCCAGAAAAAGAAGAATTGAAAACACAGGGTGCATGTGCTAGTAACCTCTCCCTTGTTGAAGAGGATTTGCCAAGCCAAAGTGAAGAGGATTTGCCACTGCCACATTCTTACAATCTGCAAAGAAAAAATAGCCTAGAGACTCTTTAATAAGGTCCCAGCAAGTCTGTAGGGCTCCATGAGATCAAGATGTTGCCATTGTTACCTGTAATTTATATATGTGCAAATGTCTGGCTTCTAAAGGTAGCCACTTCAATGTTACTATAGTCTTTTGCAGTATGGTTTCTGGTATGTTATAATCCTCAGTGTAAACTGAAATTAATAGGATTTAAATGTAACAAACTGCTGGATGTGCTCCCACTTCCCCATCCCTGCCTATGGGAGAATCCCTATAAAACCGGTCTCAGTCACAGCAAATGATACGGGTTGGTGGAACCCCTGTAAGAAAATTATGCATGCACGTGAGAGAGAGAGAGAGAGAGAGAGAGAGAGAGAGAGAGAGGAATGTGTCAAAATAAGTGAGAGTCCTGAGTACTCCACGCCCTCAGCAAAGGTATACTACATCTGTAATAAAACAGGACACCCATCATTTGGACACTTCCTTAATTGCTCTCAGTTAATTTATAATGATTGTAAATCATGACCCTTTTGGTGGCTAAAGAGTTGGTATTCTGCCATGGCAAGTTGTATTGTTTGCTGTGAGCATGGTGTTACTGTCCTTGTGGGCCAATATTGGGTCTATGAAAATAAGGCATATAAACACTGGCCAACTAATTGGAATGGTGGTTGCTGTCCTGCTTATTTGAAGCCCACCATTTGACACATTCTCAATTTTTTTAAGATCTTTGTTCCTAACCCGCTCTAAATGAGAAATAACTGAGACGTAAATGTTTTTTGGAATTGCCTTTCCCCTTTATGGTGTTAGTATAGCCATTCAAGAAATTAAGCATGTTTCTTGAATCTTAGAAGAAGTGGCAAATGAAACAATCACAACCTTAAGTGCCATTAATCAGGAAGTAAAACACGTTCATCAAATGACTCTCCAAAATCAAATCGCTTTAGATTTTATCTTTGCTTCTAAAGGTGGAACTTGTGCTTTAATTGGCAAAAAATGTTGAACTTACATTCCAGGTAAAGATGATCAAATATCTTTGGCCTTAAACAAGATTCAAAAAGCTGCTAGTACTCTGCATCAAGAAGAACCATGGGGATTATGGGCCTTGTTTGGAGCCTAAGAATCCAAAATATTTTATGGAGTTTTAGTAATAATAGCGGCCCTAATTTGTGGTTATGTTGTACTGTTTTTGATTACGTACTCCTTAAATTGTGTAACCAAGGCTGTCCAAAGAAGTTTGAGCTCAAAGCACTGTGAGGAGGTGTATACTTTATATGCTGGAATTAGTAAAAGGTATCAGAAACAAGACAATGAGATCCAAGGAATAATAAATTATGAAATATAATGGATTAATGAGACTTTTGGGGAAGTCTTAAAGGGGGTAATAATTGTTAAAGAATGCTGTTGCCAGGACTGCTGTGATAATTGCAGGCCTAAGCGATTTCAGTTAGTGCCTCTCTGTGTCTGCCTGCTCCAGACTAAGCATCCTTGAAACATGCCATGCTATTGTATCATAGTGGTCGGAACTGCCCCAAACCTGACATTACCAGCAATGGCATGTGAGATTCTCTTTCCCCGGATCTGGGTCCCTTTTAATAATCTTAGCTTGTACCAGGGGTGGCCAAACTTATGGAACTCAAGAGCCGCACAAGTCGATTATTAAACCTTTGAGAGCTGCACTGAGGCATATAACCACATATTTTTAGGTACTCCAAAATTACTAAGCTTAAAATTCACTGCACACTTTAATTTTATTGTAAAAATAGGGCAAATATTGATCCACTAATGTCAGATTCTAATAATTATTTAAGATTACCATGAAACTAGGCCTATACAGTAAAAATTTAGCTGTTGCTAGATGTAGAACACTACAGGCTTGTGGCAAGTTTTTTTTTTCAAATCTGGGCAGTAATTTGTCAATGCAGCAGGTAAAAGCTCTCTGAGATGCTGAGCTCTAAGTATTGCACAATGTTTTGAATTTCATTGTGGAATGTGATTCTTCACAGCAGTAAGTTGTGCCAAAAATTGAAAGTAATCTATGTTCAGTTTTATACTTTTCTCCTTTGTATTTTCATTTCTTAGTATTCAACATCATGTTTAGGACTTGTAAAACGATTTTATTTTAACAATGAGTAAGCTGCATTAGGGCCTATGAGAAAATCTAAATATGCTATGGCTTCTCTGACCACTTCTCCCCCCCACCCCCTGTTGCCACTTCCCTGCCATGTCTTACCATGCTGCTGCTTCTCTGCTCTCCCCAACCATGCTGCACTTCTGCCTCCCACCTCATCCGGGCACCTACCATGCCCCTGCTTTTCTGCCAATATTTCTGCCAGTAAACTTGTTCACTAAAATACTCATGGACAGTGAAAACAAAAGGTCTGAGGACTCAGACAATTAATTTTAAAATAAGAGTAATAGTAAGGGAAAACACTGCTCTCATCTTAATCCTGTGAAGAGATGCACACGGGGACACCTTTTCAACTGTTCAGAATCCCAGCAGATCAATGAGAATTTATGGGGACAGAAAGTGCAAGATCAGAGCCTATTTCAGTAAGTGCTTTGGAGTCCATGCACAGAAGATACTATGGAAAAAATCCCATTGAGTTTATTCAGTTTGCGGTCAGGCCCTGTATAAATTCTAAATATCATTATTTGGTTTTTACAATACAAAGTAAAATCTTTATTGGTGAGAGGTTTTTTTTCAGAAAGTTTACAACACAATTTTCCATCCTCAGCCCTTCACAACAATTACTCTCTTGTCTAATGGGCTCAGATACCCATAAAGTCATTCATGAAGACTGCACTGAAATATAAATAGATTTTGACTATACAACAAAAAAGAATTAATACATGTTGAATGCTATTTAATCAGTGGAAGTATAGTGCTGCTATTGAACTTTGCAGTGAATGTAAATTATCTTGGTAATTGACTTAGTTATTAATTAAAATTTTCTTGTAAAATAAATGTACTAGCAGTTCCTTCTGCAAACAGATGACATACTGATGTCTCGGGCACGCTTGTTCAATGGACTTAAGAAATTTTTTTTCTAAAGCCAGTTTTCTGTAGTGGTGGTCTATCCTAAGTCTAAATCATTTTGCATGCTGAAAATGAACCATGATCCATAATAAGTACTTGTAACATTCTTTAAATAGAGTTGTTTTTTTTTTCATAACCTTTTGACAGTGGTCAGTGGTTTTGGATGTAACACTTGTGTCAATTTTCAGTCATTTCTGATGATTCTTATTTAATTCTCAAAATAGAAATATAAGATAAATAATTTTGCATTGTATTACAATATCTGGAAATGCCAGCTGATTTTTACAAAAGAAAATTAATTTACAATTCCTTTTCAGGTTTAAATTGCTAATTATCATCACTTATCTGTAGTTCATTGTAGACTTGTTCTTGATCAATTTATGTTGCCAGTTTTAAAAATATTTACCCAGAAAACAATATCAAAAAAGAAAAGTATTTAAAAAATCATTCAGTGATGTAATTAAAGACTGTATCATAATGCACACAGACAAGCAGGGTAGAATTAATAGTGTGGGTAAACTGTACAATCTGGCAGGTACCTGCTCTGAGTGCTTGGGTTTGCACCTAATTGGCGACTTGCTTTTCCCTGCGGGCTCTCCCAATGCTGCCCCTCCTGTCCCCTCCTGGCTCTTATCATGCTGCTTTTTTCTGCTGGTGAGGCTCTCTCAATGATGCCCCTCCCCTCCCTTCCCTTCTCTGCTCTTACCGAGCTGCTTTTTCCCTGCAAGCTCTCAGAGTGCTGCTTCACCCCTCCAGCCTTTTACCACGTTGCTTTTCCCTGCCTGTTCTCACAGGGCTGCCCCTCCCCCGGCTCTGACCATGCTGCTCTTCCACTGCTGGCTCTCACCATGCCGCCGCCTCTCTGCTGTCCCCAACCACTGCAAATTTCTCACCCCTGTCTTCCGCAATGCCGCCCTTCCCTGCTGCGCTTTTCCGGGAGCCACAATTTTTCTTTAAAGAGCCGCATGTGGCTTGTGAGCCACAGTTTGGCCACGTCTGGCCTGTACCAATAAGAAAATGTTAGATCTTACTACTGTTACCTTATGTATATGCATATATGTTAATATTGCTGATAAGCTATAAAAGATTCTGTAAAGCATCATAGGAGTGGAGACCGGCACCTACTGCTCTCCCCACTGGTGTTTTTTTTTTTTACTTATCTGTAATAAAACTATTGGCTTTTGATTCTGCACTCAAGTTGGGTTTAACTGTTGTTTTTTTTCTTTGACAGAGGGGCTAGAGCGCTGCTTGCATCTTTCAGTGTTAGGTGTCTATGTGCCACAGTGCACGACTGGTCAGAAACTTTTAGCCTTAGCCAGTCAGAACATGGTTGGTGGCCAATGCCCCCTGTGGCCACTCCCATGGCTATATATATAGCCCCGACCCTGATCCTCTTCAGTACCTTTTTCCTTCCTCTGCGACGGTTTTGGAACAGCCCATTCCTTGCGATCATGCAAGAGCCTGTCTATTTGATTTGTATGAGCCGCTCGCTTGATCTGGAAGACCTATTTGTGGACATTGTTCTGCGGAACATGTGAGATAAGAGCTAGAAGATCACTCCTGACAGCTGCCTAAGATGCCAGGTTTCAAACTCTGCACTTCTTGCAGCAAGGCCTTCCTGCAGGATGACCCCCATGAGAAGTGCCTTTGGTGCCCGGGTGAGTCACACCAGGCTACTGACTGTTCCATCTGTCAGGCCTTCAAACCGAAGACGCTGACAGACAGGGAGCAAAGGTGCCATGCGTTGGCCCTGGAGCAAGCATGGCAGCTGATCCCCAGGGAATTGGGGTTGCCTTTGGTGCCAGCACCATGAGCCAGATCAGCACCAGAGCCCTCTTGGTGCCACTCCCCTTGAGAGCAGAAGACAGTGTGGTCGGAGTTGACATCAGTGCTGAAGCGCACTCGCTGCTCCAGCTCCCTGCATCTGGGCCTTTCTTGGCACCAGGGACAGGAGACTGTGCAAATCCCCACCACTCCAGAGGCTTTTGAGGAAGGAAAGGCCCTCCTGCCTTTGCTTACACCTACTCCTCCCAAACCTCCAAAACAAAGAAGAAAGCCTGCTTTCCTCTTGGGGAAAAGGACTGTGCTGCAATGGCACCACTCTCCGGCACCTAGCCTGGTGCTAAGGTCACCAGCACTGCAAAAGGAAGGGGGCCTCCCCAAATAGGCCTTTTCGCACCATCCCAGGCCCTACCCCAAAACATCGTAGATCGCACTTTCCTTCCTGTTGACACTGTAGTGCCACTACGTCTCTGGCGCCATCTACTTGTGCCGGCACCAGGGCTGGCCCTCCACCCACATGCTGAGAAAGCTCGCACTCCCCGAGTGTATGGGAGATCACTCCCTCCAGGAGGAGCAGATGGACCCGAGAAAGATCACTGGCACCGAGCGCCTATCATTACAGAACTCATGAATGGTCCATACAGAGGGAAGTCCCCTTACAGCAGGCTCCCCAGGGTTCCGAAGGATCCAGGACCACACATATAAGTCCGGATAGGGCATTAAACCCTAGGCTGGGGTCATATAGGCAGAACACCACGGCACACTTTGACCTCCTCCGCTGTGTAACTGCTCACACAGGCCTGGAGGTCGACCCCTGCAAGGGGGACCAGGAACCCTTGTTCGATCCTGGGCCAACATCTTGCCTGGACGCTATAGTGGTGCCGCTACACCCCAGAGTGCAGGACATCACCAGGTCCCGCTGGCAAAGCCGCACTTCCATTTTTCCAGTGTCAGACATAGCAGGCCACAAGTACCAGGTCCCACTGGAGGACTTTCCTTTCCTAATCCATCACCCACATCTGAGTCCTCCGGGTGACCAAAACTGTCCTAGGGCATGGGCTACAACCCTCTCTGGATCTCATGCCAAGATCCAGAGAGGCAAGGCAGCTGGAAGTCCTGGGCAGAAAGATATACTCAACCTGTGCCTTCCAGCTCCACATAGCTAACCACCAGGATCTGGGGGATACACCCTGGATATATAGGACTCCTTAAGGCTTAGAGATCTTTTTCCCCAGGAGCATAGAGAGGACTATGACTCCCTCATAGAGGAGGGCTTGCTGGCATCCCAAGACTCATTCCTGGCTGCATGGGATGCCTCAGATACAGCAAGTCAGGAGGTAGCCTTGGCCTTCATCATGAGATGTGTGGCATAGCTACAGGAAGCAGGCCTGCCTAAGGATACCCAACAAGCCATTCAAAACCTCTCCTTTGAATGGTGGTCTTTGTTTGCGAAGGACACAGAACTCCTCTTAAATGGTGCTAGGGACCCCAGATCAGACCTACGATCTTTCGACGTGCTCCTCTCACAGATGCCTAGTCACTCTTCTAGTCTGTGAAACCATAGAGAACACCAAGGGCACCAATCTAGACCTCCTCTGCAAAGTGGAGGACAAGACCAGCCCGCTGGGGACCTGAGATCCCGAGATTGCTTCCTCCATGGGAGACCTCCCCTTAAGACGCCATGGCCCTCATGTGAGAGCCATCTCTTGATGCCCACCACCTAACCTTAACCCCCGTTGCCCATTCACCCTACCTTTTCAACCCCTCAGAAATCATTAGTGGGGATCCTATATGGAGCCCACCCACTGCTAAGGGGTAGGAAGCACCATTCCTGCTTCTTCATAAAAACCCTTCCCTACACTAGAGGGGATGGCTAACTGATCACAGACTACCCTATCCGTTCACGTCTGAGTTCCCTTTTTCCTAGCAAACCCTTGCCCTCACAGCTGGACAGTCCTAGGCCTGCAGGCCAGCTCCGAGCACTCATGTAAATCCCCCCTCTTTATCGTCTGGGATCTTACACTGACTTTTTAAGTCCCCTCAGGGCCTAGTGAGGACTGGGATGTTTTTCAATTGCATTCCTATAATTTTTTTCCCCTCCTCACCATCTCACTGTTTCACAAATGCCGGTGACTTCAACCATCAGAAGCATCGCCTTGCCCGGACCCCAGCAGTCGCCAGAGTATGGGTTGCCTGTTATCCGGAATACCATAAGATGCAGGACTTATAGCCCACTGGATGGCCACAGTCCAGGCCTTCTAGTCATCAGGGCCAGCCCCATATGGCCCCAGTGGATGAACAATGGTGACTCATAGCTCTGTACTGGGAGTCTCAAGGGTCCCTTATGTGACCCTCCTACTACCGCAAGGGAATGCATCAACAAAATACCCCAGCCAGCCCCACTCATCCTCTCAGTGCAACAGGGCCATCTGCCACCATGCTTTTAGGTGAATATCATTCATTTTGTGGGGTATCGTATCTTCCTAAAGGGGTGGCATCCAGTCTACTACCCTCTCCTTTCAAACCACAGTTTTTTCCATTAATAGAACTCAGGGAACAAGTGACCCCAGCATGAATCAATTGGCGCCCCTAGCATTGTACACTCAAGGAGCCCCTTTTTCCTTTTCACCTCAACGAAGCCTCCCCAAAAACCCTGGAATGTTCTTATGGGATTCATACGTAGAGATACCTTGTTGATTCTTTCAAGATCCCTACCCCATTTCTAGTGTAAACCTCTGGACCAGTCTGCCTGGCTACCTCTACCCTTCGGTAAGAGCTGCCCTTTTTTGTCAGAGGGGTAAAACCAATGTTTTTTTCCCCCTTCCCTCATCCTGCTAAGGTTTGGCATTCCTTCTCCTGGGAACCCCATGGGTGTCCAGTGGAGGGAACCTCTTCTTTCTGTTAAAAGTGAAAGGGCATTCCTGTCTTTGGGGTTACTCTAACCATGCACATCCCAGTCTTATGCACTGCCTCAAATGCTTAGTTAGTAGGCACATTGCATCACACGATGATTGGCATCCCTGAGGCCTGTGAGCTACGCATCTCACCCATATACTTTCATACGGATACTCTCCCCCCCCATCTGTGGAGAAGGGGACAATCGATGGTCCCCTATTCCATGCCATCACCTCACTGTCTATAGGGGGGTAGTGTCAGACCTCTCCACTCCTGACAAGAAGGATAAAAGTCCGTTTTTACAGGGCATGCCGAAGGGAGACACCTTTCCCACCTCACCTCCCCCCGATGGGAGAGAGTGACTGATGTGAGGGGTAGCCTTACTCAGGTCCCACGGGAACCTTTGGGACACTGCCGGGTCCACCTCAGTGCCAGGACCTTGCCCTGGAATAAGAAGGTTATGTAGTGTTCCCAGACCTCATCCCTTTATGGCCCTATAGCACCTTGCATTTTAATCCCTAGGGATAGTTAGGATCTTCAGCCCTCTGTATGCTCATCACAGAGGTCTAGGAGGGCACTGGTCAGTGCTCCTCTTGGCTTCCCCTTCCACACAGTGCAAATGAGCATTAATATATGTAAAGGACAGCTTTGAGTTGCTGACCGAATTTCTCCTTGCTCCTTATGATCTCACCACCCTGTATCATTATCTCAGTGTCCAGGGGTCTACTTACATTTTCCCTATAGAAGGGGAAGGGATTGAGATGGAACACCCCCACCCCCTCGTTTCTCTTTTCTTTCCGATTTTTCCTTTTCAGGTTTCTCAGGTTTCTTCTATTCACACAAACCTTCCTCATAGATTCAGGGTCACTTCTACCCCAAGGGAAGGACCAACCCAGAGATCTTAGTAAAGTTATTTCTGGAAGCAACCCCCCCAACAGCACCAAGGTGGTGTATATTATGACTGCCCCAGCTTGCAGAGGAGACCCAATGGGTGTACTTGTCTTTGGGTTCTAGACTGGCATTGTCATTAATCCCCGTTCCCTGGGGTTATTCAACTGTTACCCATTAAGGTGACTCCCTCTTCAATCGGGACCACCCTGCTAGAGCAATTCTTTTCAGCAGCTTCACCCTGCTCCATCATGTTCAAGGGCCCATAGTGCCACTTCCCATACAAAATGGGTGTTGCTGCACCCCCAAAAAGGGTCTGCAGCCTGATCCAGCTCTGGGGCCCGATCCCACTCCAGGTGCTGCTGGCCAGTGGCAGGTGGCCTGAGCAGATGCAATCAGCCCCAGCCACTGCTGGTCAGCAGCATGCAGCCAGCAGATTGATACGGTTCCTGTTGCTGTGCTGCCACTCAGGTACAACAGGCAGCACCAGCCTGGATCCAGCTCCTGTCACTGCTGGCCACCAGCTGGTGGCTGGAGCTGGAGCTGGGCCACGGCCAGCCCAGGACAATGCAGGGCACCCCTGTGGGCCTAGCGGCAGCAACTCCCCTACTCCTTAGCCTGGTTCTTTGAAACTGTTGGACTGTGTTGCCTGAAAATTTCCCAAAGATTCAGTCTGAGGCAGATACCCAGCATGGGGAATCTTAGCCCAAATCATTCAAGTTTGGCAAAAGGATAAGTATCTGAAAACTAGATTCTATAATGGGAATCTTGGGCAACCATAGTAGACAGTGCTACAAGCCTTGCCTATCATAATACTTATACACAGTAAGGAGTTCCATAATAAGGATCTTCCTGACACTTCCAGTGGGTTCAAAAGACAAGTTTTCAGTTTGGCCTTTCCAACCAGATACCATACTGATCTGTAAGTGATAATTATTAGCTATCAGGAACATTGTTTTTTCAAAGATAACATTTGGTCCATATACCTTAATAAACACAACTGGTGTTCTTTAAAACCATGTTCCATATTTGATTAGGTCCTCATTCTATCAGCATTGGTGTCCTGACTGCTGCCATGGCCAAATCTTAATACAATGAAATGTTTCACTTAATCAAAAAATTCTGCAGAGATAAAAATCAGCTGTATCTCTGGACCTGATTTACACTGGAGCTGCATTGCCATGAAAAAGAGTAACACAGTGATAAATCATGCTCTTTGTCTTTGCTCCACAACCACCTTCTGCAGCAGCGAAAACCAGTTTTATTATATGTTGCTTAAATAAGGAAAAGTTATTTACTATCCATTGTAAATCTAGACCTTGTTTATACACAATCTTTACCAGTTTAGAAAGGTGCGTTCTCAAACTGATTTAGTCAAACTGATGCTAAAACTTGTATTCTTATGTCAGTTTGCCTGTTATGTGGATTTAGCCTTCATGAAAATTAGAACTAAAATAACAAAGTCTTAATTAAGCCTGATTATTATTTCCATCCAGATCTTTATTTGGACATTCTTTTGTCATATTGAGTGTCCTAATTCAATCTAACTTAATACTGACTTGCATCAAAATAGGACACTGTTAATTGGGGGTGGAGGAAAGTATCTTCATGCAGCTTTTGCTCTGCAGTAACTACAGCTGCTTTGGTAGCAGTTCATGTGGAGACAAATCCTGATTTTTCACTGAGACTGTGTCTACACTAAAAAATTGTTCCTCAGTAAGTTGTTTCAGTATAATAAAAGTGGCTTAGTTATTGTGAAATCAATGTCCACACAGCCATCCTTTTGCCATTGGAGTGTGTCCTACTAGGACCACTTCAAACTGCAAAAGAGGTTGTGTGGGGGAGCTGAGAGCTCAAACTCTCAGCTCCCTACAGACAGCTACAGGGAGCCCACAGCCCACAGGCTCCCTGCTGCTCCCCTCCACCCTTGCTGGGACTCAGGCATTGTGCCTGTGGCTCCCAGCATCCCCACAACTGCCACAAGAGCAGCAGGGGAGTCAGGGCAGGGGGATTCCTGCCCTGGGGGCAGTGTTCCCCTGCCTGGCTCTCCAGGGGAAAGCCAGGCAGGGGATTGGTTGGCAACATGGCCCTGCCAGGGGGCCATGTTGCCACACCTCCCATGCTGCCCCTCTCCTGAAACGAAATAGCATGTCCACACAGATGGCATGCTATTTCGCTTTCAGGGGTTCCCTTATTTTGAATTAAATTTTTTTAATTTCATTTCAAAATAAGGATTTTATTTCAAAATCAGTTATTTTGGAATAACTTATTTCAAAATAACTGGCTACATGTGGACATAGCCTTTGTGAATAAGTAATTTTACTTTCTGCATACTTTCTGCCTGAAACAGTAGATGCAGTGAAACAGACAAATGGACATTTTTTGCATAAAAAATGTGAAATTTTGCAGGTTGATTTTTGGCTAATAGGAATTTTGAATTTTCATGGGTTTATTAACTTGAAAACAGTGTTTGAATTAAACTGCATGAAATTTCAAGTTGGTTTCGAGTGGGTTTTCTTTCTTTTTTGGCACTAAATCAGTTGTATATTTTAGTAATGTTTCAGATCTTGATTTTTCTGAATATTTTTTTTCCAGTGAATGATCCTCTGGGTTTTTCACACCTGTGGGCAGAGATGGGAAGATGAGTGAATTAACATTTACAGTCCTTCATAAGTGTTAACAATCTCTGATTATAGACAGGATCAGTTATGAATGAACCAGAAAACAGTGAGCTTTAGCACTGAATTCAGTAAAGTGGTTAAGCCCCACTGACTAACAGTGGGCAGTAGGATTCTTCAATGGGACTTAAACCAATGTCTGTGTGTTTTGCTGAAGAGAACAGACTTACGCATGCACTCAGAGTTCAGGCCTAGGAGCAGAGCCATCCCTAGGGTAGGGTGAATCAGAGCGACCACCCTGGGCCTCATGTTTTGAGGGACTTTGTGCCAGATTGGGTGGGAAGTGGGTGACTGCAGCAAAGATCCTAACTTCTTGCTGGGATGTGGGTGGCTGCAGCCTGCTTCCTGACTAGGAGTAAGGATGTGGCTGGAGGTGGTCTTCTGCATCCTGCCTCCTGGCTGGCACCGGAGTGGGCAGCAAGCAGGTCTACACAGTCTGGTTTGCCTGGGCCCTGCACCTCCCTAGGGAAGGCCCTGCCTAGGATGGTGTCTATATGAAATTAATAAGAGTTGTGTTTGTCTTAGTTGTGAGGTCGCTTATTTTTTCTGCAAACGGGGCTGATTTCTTATGCCATATTAGCAAGCCATGCAAAGTTTAAAAGCTAGCCTATCAGTTTAGTGCCAGCAGCAGCTTTGCCTGGCAATCCGCCTACTTAGGAGCCACAGTGTGATCACAAGGACTATTAAGAGCCCCTAATATTCATACCATTAGACAAACTATTTACTCTTGCAGGGTCTGCTGCTGTCTGCAATAGCATTAAATTGATGATTAAGTCATAAATACTACACTGAAAGAACATGTAAAACCCCGCTGGCTAGGAAACTGAGAGGTAATATTAAATTTTTCCCTGATGCCCACCATGTTTGTCTGAGACTCTGCCCTCCTCAGCAAGGGTAAGGGGTTTCAAAAGACCAGCTGGAAAGAGTTCAGAGGACAGCAATAAAAATAACAAGGGATTGGGAAAAAAAGGTCTTTGAGGAGAAGGTAAGAGAAGTGGGTATGATCAGAGGGGAGACCCCGAGGGGAGCTAGGATAACAGTTTACAAATATGTACAGTGATGTTACTGTATCTTGAGAACAAAATCCAATCAATTTAATTAGGCAATAAAGACAGGACAAAGAATCATGGGCTTAAGCTGCAGCAGGGGGAATTCTGGCTGACTCCAAAGAATATAGCAACAGAACAAATTTCCAAGGGAAGATACCTTGTCACTAGAGCTACTCGTGGCCTGATCAGGAACACTGAGCCTGATATCTGTTTACAGTGGCTACAATCCATATATATGTAGATCTTTACCAGGCTTCCAAGGAGGAAATAATTGTTAAGTGTTGCTGTTTCGTATGGAGTGCAGGCTTCATAGAGCATATGCTTCACATACACAGGTGTCCAGATATCTGCGGTTCCATTGTTGCAGATTAGTGTTCAGATGCAGATTTTGTTTTTATCTCCCCAGGGTACATTAGCTGCTGCTGCCTCTGCATAGTGAGAACAGTGAGCAATGTAAACAGCAGGTCAGGGAACAAAGGAACTGCTCCAGCCAATCCCAGCTCAGCTCTGCTTGTATCTGCCAGCCAATCAGAGACAGTCACTCACAAGAGTTCAGTTTACCAGCTAATCCCTTGTCTGTCTCTAAGAGCCCCAATGGCCAGTCCCCACTCTCCACCGTGAGCTGGTGATTGACAGCTACCCCCCCCCCGCCACCCACCCACTCAGATGACTGGTAACAGCAGGAGCTACTGTGAGATGGAGGGCAGTGGCAGTGCAGCTGGATATAAAACTAGCATGTGGACCTAGAATTGGATACAGTTTGATGCTGAGCAAATGTGGATCAGATGCAGGTCCACATTTTGTATCCACCAGGGCTCTACAGTGGTCAGCAGTCTGATGACAAACCAGTCATGACCAGGCCCCCCAGCTGCCATCTCCTCCCTGTGACTTCCCCACCACCCATCTTCCTTGGCTACCCACTGCTGCCTGCTGTGGCTCTGAAGCTCTTGGCCAGTTGCCAGGATATTTACAGATGCTGCTGTGAGCCTGCAAAGGGGCCTCTCCCACTGTGGGGCCCTGGGCAACCCCCCCCCCCACAGCCCACTAAATAAGACCATCTGTGCTTATGAGGAGAGGCTGAGGGAACTGGTTTTATTTAGTCTGCAGAAGAGTATGGGGAGTGGAGATTAGATAGCAGCCTTCAACTACCTGAAAGCTGGTTCCAGAGAGGATGGAGGTAGGCTGTTCTCAGTAGTAGCACAAGACAGCACAAGAAACAATGGTCTGAAGTTGCAGTAGGGATGGTCTAGCCTGATATTAGGAAAAAAACCTTTTCATTAGGGGGGTGGTGAAGAATTTGAATGGGTTACCTAGGGAGATTGTAGAATCTTCATTATTAGAGGTGTAAGACCTGGCTGGAATGATTTAGTTGGAGTTGGTCCTGCTTTGAGCAGGGGATTGGACTAGCTGACCTCCTGATGTTCCTTCCACTCTAAATATTCTATGATTCTATTAGGCAGCTAAGTGAGTTAAGCATCTAAATCTTGTGGAATTTTAATGAGACTCAGACATTTAATTCCATTAGGCTCATGGAGGGGTGGGGATACCTAATAAACACAATCTTAATTCAAGTGAAAGTTAGCAGGGATGGTGTCAGTGGTTAAAGTATAATTTGATGGGCCCTGGAACCCTCCTAATCTCTTGGCCCCCTTCCCATATTGTCTGGGCCCCCTTCATGCATGTGTGGGCCCCAGCCCAGGTAGGCATTTGCAACCACTTCTCAGTACCATACACATCCATTATTGCTCCATAAAAATATTTATTTATAATTTTATATGGTGTTTATATCTATATCAATTATTGGGCCCAATTGTTCTCTCATCAGTTCACACTGACTAGAAGAGGGGAGTCAGGTCCCCTGTCCTCAGTTTAATGGGATTTCTGCACATAAAACAACAGCAGGACAGAGTCCATTATAAAAATAACAGCTTATTTTATGTAAGTTTGTGTAAACATATCTTGTAAATATTTTCAGTAAATGTTGCAGAATAAGATATCCAGTTTAAAAAGTTACCCCTGGCAGGGAGCTGTGACTTAATACCATGGTTTGTTTGATTACAGGATGTCTAGTGGCATCTGTGCCATTTTAAGCCTTTTTGTGATGGATCCAGACCAGCAAGGCAGTGCTATTGTCAAGTGCTTCCTCAGCTGGGAATCACTCGGGCCAACCCATACCAGCCACAGCCTGTGAGTGAGGCAGGCGAGTGCTGTGACATGCTGCAAGCTGATGCCACTCCAGGGGCTGGGAGTGCTCAGGCTGGAGGTGCTGGAGCCAATCCATTCACACTGTGCTGGCAGCCAGGAGGGAGCCGGATGCCACTGGCGGAGGCGGTGGGAGCCATGGTTTTTTTCCAGAGCTCCCACAGTGGCAGCGGGGGAGGTGGTAGCTCCTCTTGGAGGACTTGGTAGCTGCAGGCCCCGCCAAGGGTCCTTGTGGCCCCATTAGGTCCCATTGTTGGAGCCTGCCAGCAGCCAGGAACAAAGCATTCAGCCCAATTTTTTTTTCTGTTTTTCTGGAGCCCTGGAATGTTAGCCCCCCAAAATGGTGGGTCCCAGAACGCTGTTCTGGTGTGTTCTGGCTTACTTTAATCCCTGATGGTGATGACCTGAGATATCACGTGAGGTGGGCTGGGGACAGGCATTGTATCATTCAGCAGTGCCTTTCTTTTTCCACTTTTTCTGAGCTGCTACTCTGGCCAGGAGATGTAAACCTCCTCAAACCATTTTTAATGTTGCTTATTTTCTTTTAAGGGATGTCAGGGAGAGAATTCCAATGTGGTGAACATTAATGAACTTGTCAGCTAATCATTGCCCTGTCAGTTTTGGTTAGAAAGAACTCTGAGGTGGGAGTAATGGAAGAATCATGTTAGGCTACAGCAGAAGGCCTTTCTCAAGGCAATTACAATTGCTCTTCTGCAAGTCATCCTGTCACACTGTTCAGTTGGTATATTGCGACTGAACTCTGCGGTAGTAAAAGTACTCCAAATCCATTAGCATGTGGGGGATTTCACTGCTCACAAGTCAAAAACCCAAACATCCCACACAATGATATTGTCATCTAATCAGCCTTCTCTATATGGGGATCCCAGGTGTCATCCATTAGGTGGGAGATATCTAGCAAGGGTGAAAGAAGGGGAGATGATAATCATCTACAGTCATTAGAAAGCTGCAAACATTAAGGAGGGAGTGGAATTACTCTGGGTGACCCAAAGGGTCTGTACTTCTGGAATAAAGGGATAAAATTGAGCACAGGAAATTCTAGGATGAGTGTCAGATAGCTATGCAGTGGGGTAGATAATCTCTTGGATTATGTATTTGTGCAAAGGATTAAGCAGCAACCCACCCACATACCTCTACAAGTTATCTTGGCACATAGGAATAAACAGGTTTATGTACCTATTTACTCATTTCCTAGAGCAGGTAGCGGTGGAGTAGATGGTGAAGAGGTAAAGTCTTGGTTCCACTGCTACCCACTTCATAGGTCAGGAAAGCTGAACCAACAGAAGGTGGGCAGTAATTTAGTGCTAGTATAGACTGTTTGCTGGAATGAGAGGGAAGCAGTTGTATTTCAGAAGTGTATCTGAGTTGCAATGCCTCTTGGAGCTACCGCTGCGGTTGTGCAGTTTATCCACAATCCCTTGTTCAGAGCTGGGATTAAAGATACTATTTATCCCATTGAGATGTATTGGATTGTAAACTAGATTCCAACGGAAGCAGCAGAAGATCATCATCTGAGTCACTAGAAATTAAACTGGACAGACCATCAGAAAAAAAAATCCTACACTGGTGATGGAGTCAAGATGGGTGAGGCATGCTTAACTTTCAGAATTTAATAAAAGGAGATCCTTTGCGTAATTGTCTTGAACCATTCTATAGGGGGATATAATTTTCTCTTAAATCCTGTAGAGTGGTCACAAGCCTACAGGGAAGTTAAACTTCTCTATTTAATTCTATTAAATTCTTTTTCCATAAAAGAAAGAAGTTAAACAGAGTTCCGAGTTAGTTTCTACTTGGTTGAAAGCATAGGAAGGGAGAGGTTGTAGAATCAGTGTTTACTCAGGAGAAAAGTGTAAGATCAGGGCCTGGTGTTACTGTACTGGTAGGTATAAAATGAGTTAATGGTGGCAGAGGTCTTGCTAAACTGGGAAGTAGTGCTGCTGACTCTGCTATCACTTATGGTTTGCCATCAATAAAGTACTCCTCTTTGTTCTAACTACATGGGTTTCTGTGTGTCCCTGCCTGTGCCTCTACCAGCCCAACCGCAGTTAGGTTTGCAAATCCAACAGCAGAGGTTGGCTCAGATCCAGAGCTTACTTTGTCCCTAAGGAGGTTGGCTACCAGGCTTTAGTTCTGGCTCATCCCAGTGTTTTCCATATGAGGGCCAGGTAATTTGGGGAAACCATCTCCCTTTTCTACGCCTCAGTTTCCCTGTGGCAAGATGTGGGGATAACAATGTATGTGCAGAGTTTGTATGGTGCTGTGGGACCTGTTGATGAAAAGCCCTTGAAGAAGTACTTGGTATTATCATTACAAAGAGTGGGGAGTTGGAGGGCGTGGAATATAGATGTCACAAACTATTTAAAAACCAACAGTTAATACGTGCTCCTTTTTAATTGTTCTGATTTAATCAGACCAATCAAATACCATGAGAAATGCACTCACACTGCTATTGCTGCCTGGTGTGATGTCTGTCTTCCTGACCCCTGGTGTTATTGCTGTCAGTCCTGGTTATCTCTTCAAGCAGACCTGGTTCTTTATTCCAGTGCATTCCCTACACAAAAGCTTAAGTTGATTTATTTTTCCTGAACCCTTTAGTTTCTGGCTTTAAAAAAGGAAGGGGCGGCAAGTAAAAAGCACTTGAGGTCATGTTGCATTCTGACAGAATGTCCCTGTGAATTAGAAGGCACACCTCATTGAAGCCTTAATCCAAAGCGCGCGCGCGCGCACACACACACACACACACACACACACACACACACACACAAAAGAGAGAGAGAGAATCTTGCAATCAAGTAATCCTCTCTGAATTGCTGATGCCTTTTGCCAGTAGGATGCAGAAATGGCTCCTTGTGATGGGTTTGTCTCTTCTTTTTAACCTGGAGGCCTAAGCTTAGTTTATTGTTGTTCATGGATATGACAGAGAATAAAATTGCCCTCTTTCTACTTGTTTATGAAATCATTTTTTTTAAACCTCCCCATATCCCACTCCCTACACTCTTATGTGCCTGGGCCCTTGTTTCATGCCAGATTTGACATATTTTGTTTTCATACAGCTTAGGCCAGAGCTGTGCTGATAGAGGCAGTAAATCAACATGGGCTCCTGAAGACAAATGGCAACTGTAATGTGAACTGAGGAGGACCAGATAAAAAATGAAGATATCATACCAAACAAAACTGCATCTTGATCAAGGGACCTTGTCGGAATGGGGAAGAAACTGAAGTCAGGAGATGAGAGCACTGGACTTCTCTAATGAAGGGCTATGATTGGAACCCCACTGGATGGAAATATATATACATGTAGACACAGTCACTCCTATACCTGCTTCACACAGTTCTCTCTCTCACACACTCTCTGATATGCTTCTGCTCCTCTCCCCGCCACATACATATGCATATTAGCACAAAGATTTATTACTTCTGTTACACATGCACACATACAAACCATGTACTGTCATGTTTTCAGAAAAGAACATAGACACAAACTCTCCCAAAGTTCTCCTCTTGCCATGTTAGTCAACAGCTATGAAAGATAAAGGGTACAAGTCTGTTCCTACAGTATGTGATGAAATGAAGCACTGAAGAAACTAAATGGAACTAAATCACAGTCCAATTTACACTTCTCTGCCTGTGGCTGCTGGAGAGGTTAGATTTGCAATACCATTGTTCAGGTGCCTTTACAACTCAGAAAGCTGCAACCTCTCCATTTGCTGCCTGGCTTAGCTAGGTTTTTAAATGACTTTTTAAAGTGGATTCAGAACTGGTCAAAGCCTGACAGCCATTAAGACTAAAGTCCTCTATTTACAGAAGAGGCAATGACATTGTCAGTATCCCCACACTGCCCTGCTGGTGTGCTTCAGTCTTGGCATTCCTCCACAGATGAGAAGGGAGTTTGGCATTCAGTTACTGGTGGCTTTGTGATGTGGACAGTTATCCACTCAGAACTGAATGGAAACCAGCAGGCCTCATTAGTCACGAAATAGTTGTCAGTTGACAAAGATTTACAGCCACTGTCATCCTGGATCCAAACCACAGATTATTAGCTCTGTTTCACAGATGTGGAAATTGAAACAGAGTCTTTTAATGGGGATGGATCCTAAATTAGGTATAGTTGCTCAGGGATGGGGTGGCATTGTGGACAGATAAAGGAAAACATTAATGGCAGTCAAAAAGCAAACCAGTGTGGTAGGATGATGCAAAAGGAAATAATGCTGGTAATATTTCTGTCATCGTAGGAATTGATGGTGTTCTCTCATCTTGAGAACTGTGTTCAGAGCTGGGCACCTCATTTCAAAGGGACTCAAGAAATGAGAGAATAAGATGGATATGAGAATGGAAAGATGTCTATAGTAGGAGGGATTAGAAAAAAAAGAGGATGACTAGAGGGGACATAATAGATGTATAGGGAAAGTCATCTGGGTGCTCCACAGTGTTCCCTCTAGGCTGCGCCCATGCGCAGGAGCGCAGAAGCCCCACCGCCCTGGCGCAGGCCTCACTGCCAGTGGCACAGGCTTGCAGCTGCAGCTCCTTGCTTGCCCCCAGGGCACATTCTTCCGGCCAGCAGGGAGCTGTTCCACGGAGTTTAAAATCTCCCCTGAATGTGCTCAGGGCGGGAGATTTTAAACTTCTCTGTGCAGCTTCCTGCTGCCCGGAAGAATGGCAGCAGCGAGGGGCAGGCTCGCTCTGGAGCAGCTCCCACAGCGGGGGGAGTGGGCTGAGGGAGCGGGGTCAGGGTACCAGGGGGTCTCGGGGAAGCCAGCTGGAGAGCGCCCAGCTCTGCAACTTGGGGGAAGCCCCCCCCCGGCCCGGCCTCCACCTGGCCCCTGGGAAAGCGCCCAGGGGGAGCAAGAAGCTTCCCCAAGACTAGGGTTGCCAGACGTCTGGGGAAAAAAGGAGCACACGTCCTCCTTTACCTTCTCCTCCTTTGTCCGGCAGGCATTCTAAACATAGGTGATTCTTTTTCTTTTTTCCTGTTTCTTGGTTTTTAGGAGTAGAAGGTGGTAAAAAAAACAAAACAAAACCACCACCCCAACACAGGGCTGGAAGCGCTAAACCTTAAGAGGCTGCACTACACATGAGGAACAAAAGAACCTGCAGCAAAATCAAGGGGGGGAGTGGAACATACCATTTCCTCTCTTCTTAGAGGGGTTTGCAGCAAAAGTCTGTGTGGTTCCGTTGGTTGAGCAGCTACCTAGCAGTCTTTGTGTTGTGGGTTTGAGCACTACACTGGGCACTTTGGCTAATTTTTGGGGGGGACTCTTGCTCCCTACAAAAGGCCTAAATTGGAGGAAAACTATAGCAAACCCTAACTAAATGAAGGAAAATAATTTATACTGTGAATAAAATTATAAGCAGGGACAAACTAAGTAAAGAAATAAAGGGGCACTTTTGAATTGGTTAGAAACAATGTAGGACATTTTTTAAAATTGTAAAATGGGCTTCTGTGGAAAATGAAAAAGCAGCAAGTCAGCTTTGTTTGTTTTTTTCAACTTTTTTGGTGCTTTGCAAGCTTATATTTGCAAATTTAGGTTTTTTAACTTTTTTAGTTTCATGAGCATTAATGAAAGGATCATGAAAAGCTTTCATTTACTGAAAAAATGAATTTTCAGTACCGGAGAACATCTTGGTAATTTTTTTATTTTAAAATAATTTTAAAAATGCCAGACTTAGTACTGTTTTAGTGCTGCATTCATTATCATTACCATTTTCCATGACATAATACAGTAATGACACTGCAATGTTCCCTCTAAGCTGATGATGCACCTGACCAAGTTATGGATGTGCTTGGGGGAGGGGTGGCAGCAGGGAAGGGGCCCGATAAACATTGAGGACTTTGCTCAGCTGCGTCATCACCTTAGAGGGAACATTGGTTGCAGTGTGCAGATACCATCTCCCTGGTCTCTGGGCTTTTTTGATTTGAGCTAAGCAAGTTTGGATGGCACCACTGTTCCCTCTAAGCTGCGTGGCCGTGCGGCTCCGCAGCCCGCCACAGCCCCCCCCCCCCCCCCGGGCAGGGAAGGCTGCCGGCCACGCATGGCCAGCAGCCAGATTCCCTGCATAGAGCTCCTCTGCAGCTGGGAGTTTTGAAAACTCCCGCCCAGAGAAGCTCTAACGGAGCATGCCCAGAATATCTGAGCATGCTCCATTAGTGCTTCTCTGGCCCAGGAGCTGTGGCAGGGCCATGCAGGGTAAGCAGGGGAGTGGGGGGGCGGCACCAGGATCGGGCCCGCGCGCGGGCTGGGGGGCCCCACTCAGCGAGCAAGAGGAGTTGCTCAGCTGCTGGTGGCTGTTAGAGGGAACATTGGTGCTCCAGTTTATCTTCTCGCTTGATACAAGAGCATGGAGATGGACAATGAATTGGAAAGGCCACAAATTCAAAACTGATAAGAAGACACAATGCACAATACATAGTTAGCTTGCAGAACTCATTGCCACAAGGTGGTGTTGAGACTAGGAGCTTACTAGGAATTATAAAAGGACGTTCACTAGTTGTTAATATACTAAGTGCATACATAATTATGTAGGAGAGGATTAACCTCCGTGCTTCAGGGTATAAATCAGTCT
The DNA here is from genome assembly GCA_007922195.1 of Podocnemis expansa. Taxonomy (NCBI): domain Eukaryota; kingdom Metazoa; phylum Chordata; order Testudines; family Podocnemididae; genus Podocnemis; species Podocnemis expansa. The sequence continues at coordinate 46,342,697 of ML682004.1, forward strand.
GTCAATGACTGATGTTAGGAAGAAACTTCACCTATGGGCAAGTTATTACACAGCTTCTCATTATCAGTCTTTTTGTATCTTCTGAAGCAGCTGATACTGGCCACTAACAGAGCCAGGATACTGGACCAGACTGACCAATCTTATTTTACCTTTGGAATTACTGACCTTGGCACAAAATGTGAGAATGTGCGGGTAGTTTGCGGACACAAAGTTGGGAGGTGTTGCAATACAAAGAAGGATTGGGGTGTCATACAGGAAGATCTAGATGACCTTGTAAACTGGAGTAATAGAAAGTGCAAGGCTATGCATTTAGGGACTAATAAGAATTTTTCCTATAAGCTGGGGATATATCAGTTGGAAGTGACAGGGGAGGAGGAGGACTTGAGCGTAGTGGTTGATCACAGAATGACTATGAGTCACCAATGTGATGTAGCCATGAAAAAAATTAATGAGGTCCTAGGATGCATCAGACAAAGTATTTCCACTAGTGATAAGGAGGTGTTAGTAACATTATAAAAGGTGCCGGTGAGACTTCATTGGATAGACTATGTGCAATTCTGGTTCCCCATGTTTAAAAAAGATGATTCTCCTTCAAGCTCTGCTCACATCATTCAGTTACAGGTGTCTACATGCCACAGTGCACAGTAGCTCAGAAAGTCTCCAGCCTTAGCCTGTCAGGTCAAGGGCATGCAGCCAATGCCTCCTCCATGCCATGCCCACGGCTATATAGGTGACCATGACCTTGACCCTCCCAGTTCCTTTTTCTGCCCTCGGTGACGGTTTCGGATCAGCGTAAGCAAATGCCTGTCTTCTACCGCAGAATTCAAGATGGCTGGTTTCAAGCCATGCCTAGGATTTTTTAGAACTGAATAAAATCGAATCAAATCATAGGGTTGGAAGGGACCTTGTGAGAGCATCGAGTCCAACCCCGTGGGGCTTGAACCCAGGACCTTCTAGATGCTGCAAAGTTTTTCTCCTCACGATAAATGTCTCTCATGCCTGAATGAGTTCCATCTCACTAAAAGCTGCTCCCTCTGCCAGTCCTTCAAAAGGAGGATTCACAAGGATAGAGAGCTGTCCCTCCAATCCCTTGCTGGGAGCAGCACGCAAGCCTCTGATACTGCCTGAACCCTGAGTGCTCCGCCAGCTCACCCATCAGCCCGGGTGCCAAACCCCTGGGACCAATCTCTGGTGCCAAACCTAAAGTCTCGGACAACACCCCGATTGGTACCGTCAGGGTGCTGAACACTGCAGTCGCTGAATCAAGCTGGTGCCAAACCCAAGGCAGTACCGCCGATGCTGCAGGCTTCCACGTCAGTGCAAGCGTATCCTCCAATCCGCATACTGGCACAGTGGAAGAAAATCAGCTCGGCGCTGACTGTGGCACTGGAAACCCAGTCAGCCAGCGAGTGGTTCCACCCACTGACCCAGCATCACTTAGCCGGTTGCTGGCACCGCAGTCCAGCACTGGGGACTGCTCTTCCAACCTGGTGCCGTCCAGCCCAGCTTCAGTACCACATTCAGCAGAGGACTCTCCTCACACTCCTCCCGAGACGTATCGGTGCCATGCTCCCAAGCCTTGGGGGCTTCCTCCTATGGATCGGCATCGACTTCACCTCCAGCCTTGATATGCTCCTCTCCTCTCAAGATGGTAATAAGAGTAGGAGAGCATTTAGGGAAACAGCGCTTTAAGTGCTCTCCCTCACCCGCGCCTCGTCACAAGCAGAGATCCTTGGGCCTGCCTGAACCAATGGGGCCCTCCCCCTCGCGTACCACACCGCAACCTAGCTGAGGCCGCTCCCCTCCACGCCATCTGGAAGTCGGAGCGTCTTTTAACGACTGGTCACACGACTGGCTAGACATGGCCGCCGATGATACTTTAGCCTCACGGCACCACTGTGTCCAGTCCGCCTCACAGACCATAGATTCGGACTTCTCGGATGATGAACCCGATCCCGACTCCACACATCAGAGTAGATCACGGGTCTGTTCTTCCTCTTTGCCCAATGAGTACACCTTTGAGAGGCCGATTGACTGTAATGAGGACTCTCGTGCCCACCAGGAGTTGCTATGCCGTATGGCAGCCAACCTGAACCTGGAGCTCGGGGTCGTCCAAGAGGAGGTGAATCCCCTCTTCAAAGTCAGCCGGAGGGCTCCTCCTTCTAAGGTGTCTGTACTGCTCCACAAAGGGGTATACAGCATCGTCAAGGTGTGCTGGCAAACCCCGTCCTCGATCCCGCGAGTATCCATGGTCACGGACTGTAAGTACCACATCCCTCAGGACAAATTCTCCTTTCTGTTCCAGCACCCCACTCCAGGGTCGCTGGTCGTCGACACCGTGAACCAGAAAGAGAGGCAAGGTCAACTGGGTTCCACCCCTAAGAGTAAGGAGGTGAGGAAGCTCGACCTCCTTGGCAGTATGGTTAACTCCACAGCAGCCCTTCAGCTGCGCATAACAAACCACTCAGCCCTTACAACAAGGTATATCTTTAACCTCTGGAACACCATGCAAGGTTTCCATGCTGTTATTCCAAAGGATCGTCTTAGAGACTTCAACACAATCCTCAAAGAAGGGGAAACAGCATCCACAGACACTCTGATGGTCATATGGGATGCAGTGGATACAGCCGCCCATATAATGGCATCGGCGGTAGTAATGCACCGTTCAGCCTGGCTACAGGGCTTGGGCCTATGTCTGCAGATGCAGCTCACTATTCAGGACCTCCCATTTGAAGGCCCTGACCTTTTCGCTGAGTCCACAGATGTGAAGCTCCATGGCATGAAAGACTCAAGGGCCACGCTCCGGTCACTGGGAATTTACACCCCAAACCTAACAGACACTTTCTAAAATCTCAACTCCTCCAACAACAACTCCAGCAGTTAAAACAACAGATCCAACTGCACAGTATATTCACGAGGTCCCTCCCCTTTTCCCAACGCCACACTGGGGACATGGACAGGGACAAGGTCCGTTCGGGGAAGAGTGAGAAGTCCCATGTCCCCCAATCGGGTAGGTGTGGGCGGGCCTCCAAACACTTGTTGGGGAAGAAACAGCACTTTTGATGGTTACCATATGGCCAGCAAACCCACGAATCGACCAGTCCCCAACTGCTTACACCGCTTCACACAAGACAGGGCCAACATCACATCAGACCAGTGGATCCTCAAGACAGTCACGGAGGGGTATCGTATTCAGTTTGTTGCAATTCTTTGGGACAGAAAATCGCCCCCTTGTTCATCTCTCAAAAACCAGGAGCTGTCCCACCTTCTCTAGATCAAGTGCCAGAAACTCCTTTCCCTTGGAGCCATAGAAAAGGTTCCCAAGTGGGAGTGGGAAAAAGGGTTTTACTCCCGATACTTCCTGGTCCCAAAACCCAACGGGGACCTTCGACTCATTCTAGATTTCAGAGCCTCAAACAAACAGATAAGGAGAATAAAGTTCCGCATGGTTTCTCTATCACAAATCCTCCCATTTCTGTCTCCCAGGGATTGGTTCGCGGCCCTTGATCTGAAAGATGCCTACTTTCACATAGCCATAAGGCCCTGCCACAGGCAGTTCCTAAGGTTCATGGTGGCAAATGACCATTTTCAGTTCACCACTTTCCCTTTCGGGCTCTCCCTGGCCCCCAGGGTGTTCACGAAGTGCATGATGCCAGTCACGGCATACTTGCGCAGATGGGGCATAAGAATTTACCCCTATCTAGACGATTGGTTAATAGTTGGGAAATCAAGCTCCCAAGTAGAGGTCCACGTCAGAGCAGTAATGAGGCTCTGCGACTATCTGGGCTTCCATATAAAGCAAGAGAAGTCAAAGCTCCACACGTCCCAAAACATAGAGTTCATAGGGGCGTGCCTAGATTCCCACAACGGGTAAGCATCCTACCCCACTTCAGATTTCGGTCCATTTGTGCCATCATTTCGGAGCTGCAAATGTCCCCCATGACCACGGCCCAACGGTGCCTGCAGCTCCTCAATCATATGGCAGCCTCCACTTCAGTAATCCAGACGGCATGCCTGAGGATGAGGCCTTTCCAAATCTGGCTTTCCACAGTGTTCCACATATGGAGGGACTCCCTGAACAAGGTACTGTCTGTTCCCCAGGACACTCTGGGGACACTTCAGGTTTGGAGGGATCCCTGCTTTGCCATGGGGGGCATCCCCTTCAAAGACCTCAGGCCCTCACTGACCTTAATAATGGATGCCTCAAACACAGAGTGGGGGGCTCACATCTCTGGGGATGTCTCCACTCAGGGGCTCTGGTCCCACACCGATGGCTCTCTCTGCATAAATGTGAAGGAACTAAGGGCTATCAGGCTAGCCTGCTTGACCTTCCTAGACAAGATACGGGGCAGATCGGTCCAGATCCTCATGGACAATACCATAGCAATGTTCCACATGAATCAGCAAGGGAGGGTCCATTCTACACCACTTTGCGAGGAGGCATGCAAACTCTGGGAATTGGCCATATGACACGACTTCTGCCCAGTGGCCTCCCATATGCCTGGGGTGGACAGCGGGCTGGCGGACTCTCTAAGCAGAAAACTGCTACCAAACCACAAGTAGTCACTTCACGACAAGGTGTTCTTCCTCCTGGTAGACAGATAGGGTCTCCTCCAGATAAACTTGTTTGCGACATGACAGAATCGCAAATGCCCCCAGTTCTGCTCCCTCAGGGGCTGGGAGGAGGGGGTCCATCACCAATGCCTTCCTCATCAACTGACTGGGGCCCCTGATTTACACCTTCCTGCTGGTTCCCCTGATACAGAGGGTGCTCCTCAAAATCGACAGGGATGGAGCGAACATAATACTAATAGCTCCAGACTGGCCCAGACAGCACTTGTTCCCACTCCTGCAGGACATGTCCATAGAGATCCCACTCCGCCTCCCACCATGGGCAGACCTCCTGACACAGGACTTGGGGCGCCTTCAGCACCCAGACCCGGGCTGCCTACACCTGACAGCCTGGATGCTCTCTGGCTCAGTGGGCAGGAGAGGCTTTGCTCAGACAGGGTTAAGAAGGTCCTCGTTGATAGCAGAAGACTGTCCACCAGGTTCACGTACACACCCAAATGGAAGCGTTTCTCCATTTGGCCCCAGGACAAGGGTGTAGACCCTATATCAGCCCCAATTTATCTGATCCTCGACTATGTGTTATACCTGAGGGAAGGAGACATTTCTCCTTCCTCACTGAGAGTCCGTTTAGTGGCAATTTCTGCTCTCCACGAGAGTGTGGATGGGCAACCAGTTTTCTCCCACCCTACCTCAGACAGATTCCTAAAAGGGGTAGTGAGACTTTTACCCAACCTCGTAAGCCCACCCCGCCTTGGGACCCGAATATCGTCCTCTGGGCAATGACAGAGCTGCCCTATGAACCATTGGACTCAGCCACCTCCTGGTCTTGTCCTGGAAGGTGGCTTTCTTAGTAGCAATCACCTCTGCTAGAAGGGTTTGAGAGTTAAAAGCCCTCTCTTCAGAACCCCTATACACGAGGTTCTACCCAGATAAGGTGGTTTTGCGTCACCACCCATCTTTCCTCCCTAAGGTGGCCACCCCTTTCCGCCTTAACCAAGAAATTTGCTTGCCAGTTTTTTACCCAGATCCCCAGGTTACACAGAACCAGAGGAAGTGGCACACTCTGGATGTGAGGAGCATGTTCCTAACTTACATCGAGTGCACCCAGCCGTTTTGCAAGACCTCCCAACTGTTTGTGGCAGTTACCGAACTTAAGAGAGGTTTACCAGTATCCTCTCAGTGTAGCTCCAAATGGATTGTAAACTGTATCAAGTACTGCTATGGAAGGTCAAAAACACCCTTTCCTGGAACTGTTAGAGCCCACTCTACCAGGGCCCAGGCGTCCTCTACAGCCTTCCTCACCAAGGTCCCAATCCAAAAGATCTGCAGGGCCGCTACGTGGTCATCAATTCATGACACACTACGCTATCGCCCAGCAGGCTAGAGATGATGTTGCTCTGGGCAGAGCTGTACTCAGTGTGGGTAGACTGTAACTCCTCCTGCTGTCCACAGGTACAGCTAGCAGTCACCTGTAACTGAATGATGTGAGCAGCACTCAAAGGAGAATGATGGGCATGTGGGACTGGGAGGGTCAGGGTCACGGTCACCTATATAGCCACAGTCGTGGTGTGGCAGAAGTGTTGGCCACATGCCCGGACCTGACAGGCTAAGGCTGAAGAGGGTGCGCACTCACTGCCTGGGACCTATCACATGCTAAAGGCTGGTGTGGCACTGTCTGGGTCTAAGGGACTATTTATGATTATTTTTCATATTAATATTTCATATTTGCAATAATCCATATGTGATATGCCATGTTTTGTGTCAATAGAAAGGCTATAATCGGCTAAAAATGATTATAGGGTTTGTATGTAGGTATCATGCCTGTATTAGAAATTAGAAATCTATTTGTTTTTATATGTTCCAAGTGATTTGTTCTTAAGGCAATCCCAGACTGGGTGTCTGCAAAACTATTGTTCCTCTTAATGGCCCCATCAGGGGGGCTCCCAGCTGCAGTGGGCCCACGAAGAAACCTGTTTGACCAGTTACCCAGACTGACCATGTGGTCCAACTCCATTTTAATCTGGCAGGGACTCTGAGATAAAAGGCAGGGGACCCATCTCCATTTTGTCTTTAGTCTTCAGTCTTCAGTCTGTCTGCAACCAACACCCTCCTCTGGAACTATTCTTCTGGGGCTTAAAGGACTGAGACCCACCCCGTCGCTTCTGCTGCTGGGTGCACACCAGAGGAGTGGGACTAACCTGCAAACTACAGGATCTTCAAGGCTTTGTTTTCTATGGACACTAAATCATTTGTATGTATATGATTCACTTTGACCTTTTAACATCTCTCATATTTTATTTGTTTTCTTTTTATATTAAACCATTAGTTGTAGTTACTAAGGGACTGGCTGGCAGCATGGTATTTTGGTTAAGATCCAAGTCTATATTCTTCTGGGTGATGTGGACCATAGGAACTGATGTGCAGTAAGGGGGCTGTTTCTGCTTTGTTATGCTCAGTGATGACCACAGTGGGGAATCAGAAGCATGTTTTGTGGCTGCCTGGGAGACTGGTTTAAGTACCACCTGCCAGTGGTTTGGGGGGTTCACCCCTGGTTTTGCAGCTTGACCTGATTTTGGCACATTCAAAAGGTTATCCCAGGAGGCCCAGGTCACAGATGGATTCATAGAATCATAGGGTTGGAAGGGACCTCATAGGTCATCTAGTCCAACGCCCTGCCAGAGGCAGGACCACTCCCACTAAATCATCCCAGTCATGGTTTTGTCCAGCCGGGCCTTAAACACCTCCAAAGCTGGAGACTCCACCACCTCCCTTGGCAGCTTATTCCAAGGCTTCACCACTCGCCTAGTAAAAAAGTTTTTTCTAATATCCAGTCTCGACCTCCCTAACCGCAACTTGAGACCATTGGTCCTCGTTTTGTTAACATTTTGTTAATTCGAAATAAGTTGTTTCGCAACGAGCGTTATTTCAATACAAGTTGTTTCGCAACAACCATATCGAAATAACTGGCTGTGTGAGAACACAGCCTATGAGTCTATGAATCCACCTGAAGCCAGGGAGGGACAAAATGGCTGAATGAGGATGCCCAGGACAGGAGCCAAGAGGAACACTGTTAGAGGAATTGTCTGAGAAGAACAAACCTGATCTGGACTCAGCATTCCTGCTGCCCAGAGCTGTGCGTACGGGGGCTTGTAACTTTGCACTGGGAATAAGGAGTGAGGCTGTAGCTAGCTAACTGGGGTGCTGTTGCTCTGTGTGGGCTTGCAGAGGGCAACAGAAGAAGGGACTGGAAGGGTTTGCTGGGGAAAGCTGACTGGCACTGAAGATGACTAGGAACACCCAAGACCAGAGCCGTAACTACAGCAGAGTGAATAGGGCAAAGCCCCAGGTGTGAGTTAAAGAGGGTGCCATGCCAGACCCTTCCTGGCCCCTAAGAGGAATGTGCTGGGTCGCAGCGGAACAATGTGCATGGATGGGTCTCCTAACATGAATGGGCAACTCATAAATGATCAGAATAAACAGACACTTGCAGTAGCTGCAAGGAGCAGGCTGTTCTGTAACCATTGCTGAGGGTGGAAGAAGGAACTGAGGGAGATCAGGGTCAAGGCCATCTACTTATAGCTGCAGGAGCAGCCAGAGGGGATGTTGGCCTCTGACCCTGCTCTGACGGGCTAGGGCTAAAAGTTTCAGGCCAATTGTGCGCAGCGATATGTAGACACCTAAAACTGAATTATGTGAGCAGCACTTGAAGAACAAGCTACTGTTAGGCTGGTAACCAGCCCTTGCAAGTTACAATTTGCTGAACTCAAGGAGAATCCTGGCGAGCTGATCAAGATGCCCCACTGAGTCCTCCAGTCCTTTCTTTTCACCTGGAGACAAGGGAAAAAGAGTAAACCAAACTTTGCCTGGAGAGTGGGCTGGCTGGGAAAAGGGAGGTTTATGAAAAGCCTCAACTAGAGTTTTGGGAAAGATGCCAAACTTTTCCTGAGGATATGCTTGTACTGAACCACAAAGCCAAACCCCAGTCAGATATTCTTGAAGTCTTCTGGGTATGTTTTGCCTAACTCGAATGCAATTGGACAGGCACTCCCATCCAAAGAGTGAAATGAACTGGGGCATCTCAATCCGCTCAATAGCAGACAAATGTTTGTGAGACAAAGCCAACAGAGCAGTCTTAGCAGGAGGCCCAGAACTCAAGGCTTATAAATAATAATAATTGGTATTACTGTAGCATCTAGGAGTGCCAGTCATGGAGCAGGACTCTACTGTGTTAGGTGCTGTGCAAACAAAGAGACAGTCATGCTCCAAAGACTTTACATTCTGAAGGGAGCCTGATCTACTCTATTCCCTAAACGTGGCCCCTTCACACGAGGGCTGAGGGTTACTAAAAGGACAGTGGGAGGAAAGCATGTCCTGTGCTACATGTTATAACTGCTCCATTGATCAGAGATCTGGCACTGGATCCAAGCCCCCCTGACTCAAGCCCAGCCCTTCCCCTGTATCTGAGTAAAGGCTGCTGCATTGCCTCCTGCCTCTCAGGCTGGCAGAGCAGTGGCTGTATAGGCCAGGCTTGCTCGTTGTCATCCCAGTTGCACACTGTAGGCCACGGAGTGACTGGCTGCAGTGAGGTGGCAGCAGCTGTTGGAGAGGGGAATGCAGCCACCACCACCCCAATCCCATGGGCAGAAGATAGTAAGCAAAGGCACTGTGACCTGCACCTGTGCTGGTCTGGTGTGTGGTTTGTTGTTTTTTTTTTTGTTTGTTTGTTTGTTTGTTTTTCTTGACCTGACCTGACCTGAGCCTGCCACTTGTAGTCAGATCCCATTGGGTTTAGGTCAGGGTTCAGGGCTCTGTAAGGGAGTAGTGGTAACTCTGTGGTTAAGGTTACAGTGAGACTTGAATTGGAAGCAGGATTAAAATCACATGCTTAATTAATGAATTTACTCTCCATATTTAACACACTTTTAACTTCACTTTTTATGAGCCTGCAGTATTTTCTTGCTCAAATATTTATCCACATTGGCAGAGGGAACATATGAAAATGAGCCCTTTGAGAGATACCTAGAACAGTAATGATCTCTGCACCTCTCTCTTCATCACTAAATGGCCAAGAGATTAACAGCAGCCAATTGCCAGTGGCTTTTTTGGGCGCAATGAAAACAAAAATATCTAGTGCTGTGAGTTTTCCCCCTTCTGACTCTGACACTGTCCTCAGAGCTGTAGAAGGTGACACTAGCAGGAAAGCAAACAGAAAACCAGATGCATTTTTATCTGCTTGCTAGAGACACAAGGCCAAGGCAGGAACCAACAGACATAGACAACGTGGATTAAGGGCCAAATCCTACCTCCTCCACCTGCAGGGCCCCACTTGGGGTGGAGCTAGGGCAGTTTTGCAAGGCCCACTCATGAGGTGAACAAATTGCAAAGCTCCTTGGAGTTCCCTATGTGCCACAGCACAGCAAGAATTTAGGAGAGGGCAGGACAAGTAGATCAGCAAGCTTACAAGTTCACTGGCTGCTTCCCTTCCTGTGTAGTGTGAGGGAGCATGAGTAGCAAGATGGCTGTTCTATGCCTTGGGGTGGGGGTGCTATTCAAAATAGGCTATAAGGACTAGTAGTTAATGTGTAGTATGGGAAACTGCATTAAACTTGTAGACTTATCACTTTAAATGACAAATTTCCTGGTCCAGTCTGCAGACAAGGGAATTTCTGTAGAGAAGCAAGCAAGCAAGCAGTCAGTCATTCAGAGAAGAGCCACCTGAGAGCAAGGTAGGAGAAGTTGTACCTTGCTGTCTGAGGGGAGCAGCCTGTTTTCTCACTCTCTCTTTTTTGGGGTTTTTGTCTGTTTCTCTAAATGCTCAGAAGAAAATTAGGGTTCATCTGCAACCTTCCCACAAAAGTATTTGTTTTTTCTACATCTTTGCCTGGAAGCTTCTACTATAATAGATCTGGATGGTCTCCCAAGTAGCCAGCTGCTCAGCTGAGGAAGGGTTTGTCTCTGTATGAGGGAATGGCACAAATTCCTTGAAGGTGGAAACCATTCTCATCTTTAAGGTGGTTATGGCTAGCAATGTATAAAAAACAGACCCATTAACTTACAAAAACAAAGGACTGTCCCTTTATAAGAAAACATTAGAACCTTTGTAAATGTGCTGGCTGTGGGGCTATCTTATTGGAGGGGGTATAACAGTGGGGAATCAGAGAGGATGGTCTCTTCTGGACATGAACAGTTAACAGCAGAGACAGTGCTGTGTCTATGCTGGCAGCAGGGCTTCTTTTGTTGTGGGTCTGGTGGGGAGAAGACAGCCCCCAAAGGAAACTGCCTTATGGAACAGAAACCTTTCAGCTTTGCCTTTCATACTCCCCCATCCCCCTTTTCTGGTGTGATCTCCCTCTTCTGCCATCTGGTTCCACTCTGCAATGTGTGGATCCTTCCATGCCCTTTCTTTGGGTCTTTGCATTGTGGTTCTGGACAGTAATATCGGCCCCTGGACAGCAGCTGCTGTGTCCTTCCTTGATGGCCCTGCCCAGATCTAAAGCCAAGGAATGCCACTGCATCAGAAAGCAGAAAGCCAAGGGGGACTGGCAGGGAAGAGAGAAGCCTTTAAAACAACCTGGATGTCTTCCTGTTAGCTGAACACTCAGTTCTCCTTCGACCGCTGCTCACATCATTCAGTTATAGGTGTCTATGTGCCTCAGCACACGGTAGCTTGGAAAGTCTTCAGCCTTAGCCTGTCAGGTCAGAGCACGCGGCCAATGCCCCCTCTACACCCTGAATATGACTATATAGGTGACAGTAACCCTGACCTTCCCAGTTCCCTTTTTCACCCTCGGTGTCGGTTTTGGATCAGCCAACAAATTTGCATAAGCAAGTGCCTGTCTTTATCATGAAATTCAAGATGCCTGGTTTCAAGCCATGCTTAGGATGCGTCAAAGCCTTCCCACTAGATGATCCACAAGACAAATGTCTCACATGCCTGAGTGAGTCCCATCTTGCCGAGAGTTGCCCCCTTTCCCAGTCCTTCAAAAAGAGGAGACACAAGGACAGAGAGCTGCATCTGCGCTCCCTCGCCAGGAGTACCATGCAAGCCTCTAATGCCGCCCAAGACGTGAGTGCTCTGTTGGCTCCCTGAGTGGCCTGGGCACTGCAACCCCGGGACTGCTCATCGGTGCCAAGTCTGAAGACTTGGTTAACGCCCCCGTCAATACCATCGGGGCCCGCAGAAGAAACCCAAGTCAACACCTACCACGGCACCACAAGCCAGGTCAGCACAAGTGATGGTACCATCCGCTAACACAGTACTGACCAGCAACCCACCCCCACAATCCGGTACTGGGGACTGCCTGTTGATGGATCCAGTACCGCCAAGCCTGGCACTCGTACCGCAACCCAGTGAGGACTGCTTCCGGGCCTCTTCTCTGCGATCCTTTCAGGACATGTCTGTACCATGCTCCCAGGCTTCAGGGGCCCCTTCCCATGCCTTTGAGTCGACTTCGTTCCCAGCCTCGGGCCAATCCTTTTCGCTCAAGATGATGATAAAGATCAGAGACCATTTGGGGAAATGACATCGCAACCACTCTCCCTCGCCCACACCTCGGCAAAGGAAGAGATCCCCAGCACCGTTGGCATTGGGGGGACCCTCCCCCTCGGCACAACGTTGTCGAGGCCGTTCACCTAGATGTCTTCGGGACACCAGGGCCTCTTTTAATGACTGGTCACACGATTGGCTGGACATGGCGGCTTAGGATACCCTGACCCCACAGCACTGCCCCGCCCAGTCTCCTGTGCACTCTATGGACTCAGACTTCTCGGATGAGCCTGATCCAGACTCCACACGCCATAGCAGTTCCCGGGTCTGTCCTCTTCCTCACCTGACGAGTATACCTTTGAGAGACGAATTGACTATAACGAAGACTCTTGTGCCCACCAGGCTTTGCTGCGCCTTATGGCAGCAGACCTGAACATGGAGCTCTGGGTCATCCAGGAGGAAACTAATCCCCTCTTTGATGGTGGCTGTAGCGCCCCACCCGCCAAGGTGTCGGTCTGTCCCCATGAAGGGGTATGCAATATTGTCAAGGCATGCTGGCAAACCACGTCCTTGATCCCACCGGTCTCAAGGGTCGCGGACTGGAAGTACCATGTTCCCCAGGACAAGTTCTCCTTCCTGTTCCAGCACCCCACTCTGGGTTCGCTGGTCGTCGATGCTGTGAACCAGAAGGAAAGACAAGGACAGCTGGGTTCTACCCCCAGAAACAAGGAGGCAAGGAAACTTGACCTTCTTGGCAGGAAGGCCTATTCTACAGTAGCTCTTCAACTTCACATTGCTAACCACTCAGCCCTTATGACAAGGCATATTTTTAACCTTTGGAATGCCATGCAAGGCTTCCGTAGCATTATCCCAAAGGATCACCTTAGTGATTTCAACACGATGCTTGAAGAAGCTGAAATTGGTCTGTGCTGACGATCTCATGGCCATTTGGGATGCCATAGGCACAGCTGCCCGTATGATGGCATCGGCTGTAGTGGCGCAATGCTCAGGCCTACCACCGCAGCTGCAACTTACCATCCAGGACCTCCCATTCAAAGGCCCTAACCACTTGGCCGAGTCAACAGACGTGAGGCTCCATGGCATGAAAGACTTGAGAGCCACATACCGGCTGCTGGGGATATACACCATGCAACCAATCACATGCTCCCTAAAGCCTCATCAGCTCCTTCAACAACAGCTTCAGCAGTTGAAACAACAAATTCAACTGCAGAACTCATTTCCAAGGTCCCTCACCTTTCCCCAACGACATCTTGGGGACATGGACAAGGACAAGGCCTGTTAGGGGAGGAGTGAAAAACCCCGTACTCGGCAGTCAGGCAGGCACCCGAATGCCCATCAGGAAAGAAACAGCATTTTTGACGGTTACCATGCGGGCAGCGAACTTACAACTTGACCAATCCCAAACCGCCTACACTGCTGCACACACCACATCTGACCAGTGAGTTCTCGAGACCGTCGCAAAGGGGTATCATATTCAGTTTCTCTCAATTCCTCGGGACAGAAAACTGCCCCCTCATCCACCCTCGGAAACCAGGAACTGTCCCACCTTCTTGAGCTCGAATGCAGGAAAGTCCTCTCCCTCGGAGCCATAGAAAACATTCCCAGGCAGGAATGGGGAAAAGGGTTTTACTCCCGATACTTTCTGATCCCGAAACCCAGCGGGGACCTTCGGCCCATCCTAGATCTCGGAGCTTTAAACAAGCATATAAGGAAAATAAAGTTCCACATGGTTTCCCTCTCACAGATCCTTCCATCTCTGTCTCCCGAGGATTGGTTCATGGCCCTTGATCTAAAAGATGCTTACTTTCACATAAAAACAACAAGCAGTTGTGTGGCACTTTAAGACTAACAGATTTATTTTTTGCATGAGCTTTCGTGGGAGAAGATCCCACTTCTGTTAGTCTTAAAGTGCCACACAACTGCTTGTTTTTTTACTGGACTAGACTAACATGGCTATCCCTTTGGAAATTGACAAGATGCAAGGCGCTACTTTCACATAGCCATACAGCCCTGCCACAGGCAGTTCCTAAGATTCAGGGTAGCAAACGACCGCTTCCAGTTCACCTTTCTCCTTTTTGGGCTTTCCTTGGCAGGGTGTTCATGAAGTGCATGGCACCGGTTGCAGCATTCCTGCACAGATGGGACATAAGAATTTCTCTCTATCTAGATGACTGGTTAATAGTCAGAAAATTGAGTCACCAGGTAGAACTCCACGTCAGGGTGATAGTGAGGCTCTGCAACTATCTGGGCCTTCACATAAACCAAGAAAAGCTAAAACTCCGTCCATCCCAAAACATAGAGTTCATAGGGGCACTCCTAGATTCCTACCCCTCTCCAGATTTCGGTCCATTTGCACCATCATTATGGAGTTGCAAACGTCCCCCATGGCCACGGCCCACCAGTGCCTGCAGCTCATTGGCCACATGGCAGCCTCCACCTCAAAAATCCAGACAATGGATGGATGAGGATGAGGCCCTTCCAGATCTGGGTCTCCACTGTGTTTCACATATGGAGGGACTCCCTAAACAAGGTACTGTCCATACCCCAGGACACACTGGGGATGCTTCAGGTTTGGAGGGATCCCCGTTTTGCCATGGGGGGGGCACTCTCTTCAAGGACCTCAGGCCCTCAGTGACCCTGATAACAGATGCTTCAAATGCGGGGGGGGGGTCTTTCAGGGGTCTCTCTGCCCAAGGTCACTGGTCCTGGATGGACATTCCTCTCCACATGAATGTGACGGAACTAAGGGCCATCAGATTAGCATGCATGATATGGAGCAGGTCAGTCCAGATCCTCACGGACAAGACCACAGCCATGTTCTACACGAACCAGCAGGGGGGTGCGCTCCCCACTACTTTGTGACGAGGTGTGCAAACTTTGGGAATTAGCCCTACTTTACAATTTCATCCCAGTGGCCTCCCACCTACAGGGGTGGACAATGGGCTAGTGAACTCACTGAGCAGAAAGCCACTAGTGAACCACAAGTGGTCCCTTTACAACAGGGTGATCTCCCTCCTGATAGACAAATGGGCCTCCCCACAGATAGATCTGTTCGCAACACAGCAGAATCGTAAGTGCCCCCAGTTCTATTCCCTCAGGGGCCGGGAGGAAAGACCTCTCACCAACGCCTTCCTCATCGACTGGTTGGGGCCCCTGATGTATGCCTTCCCACCGGTTCTGCTGATACAGAGGGTCCTCTTGAAGATTGTCAGGGACAGAATGAACATAATACTAATAGGTCTGGACTGGCCCAGACAGCACTGGTTCCCGCTCCTGTAGGACATGTCCATAGAAACCCCACTCCACCTCCCACAGTGGGCAGACCTTCTGACTCAGGACTCGGGGCACTTCAGGCAACCAGACCCAGGCCATCTACACCTGATAGCCTGGATGCTCTCTGGTTCAGCAAGCAGGAGATACTCTGCTCAGACGGGGTTAAGGGTGTCCTGGTTGGTAGCAGAAGACCATTTACAAGGTCCACATACACAGCCAAGTGGAAGTGATTCTCCATTTGGGCCAGGGACAAGGGTGTAGACCCATATCAGCTCCGATGCTCTTGATCCTTGACTGTCTGCTAGACCTCAGAGAAAAAGACCTATGATCATCCATTTAGCAGCTATCTCAGCCCTCCATGAGACAGTGGATGGGCAATCAGTCTTCTCCCATCCCACTTCCGTGAGATTTCTAAAAGGGGTGGAAAGACTTTTCCCAATCCCATAAGCCCACACCTCCATGGGACCTGAACATTGTCCTCCGGGCAATGACAGAGCCACCCTATGAACTCTGGACTCAGCCACCCTGCTGGTCCTATCCTGAAAGGTGGCCTTCTTAGTAGCAATCACTTCTTCTAGAAGGGTTACGGAGTTGAAAGCCGTCTCCTTGGAACTCCCATATGTGAGGTTCTACCCGGATAAGGTGGTTTTCATCACCCCCCCCCCATCTTTCCTCCGTAAGGTGGCCACCCCCTTCCACCTTAACGAGGAAACTTGCTTGCCAATTTTTTTACCCAGATCCCCAGGTTATGCAGAACCAGAGGAAGTATCATACATTGGACATCAGGAGAGCACTCCTAACTTACATCGAGTGTACCTGGCCATTCTGCAAGACCTCCCAACTGTTTGTGAAGGTCGCCGAACATAAGAGAGGTTTACCAGTTTCCTCACATGTATTTTGAATTGGATTGTGAACTGCATTAAAGACTGCTACAGAAAGTCGAACACGCCCCTTCCTGGAACTGTTAGAGCCCACTCTACCAGAGCTCAATCGTTTTCTACAGCCTTCCTTGCCAAGGCCCCAATCCAAGAGATCTGCAGGGCCATTATGTGGTTGTCAGTTCACACCTTCAAGATGCACTATGCTATTGCCCAGCAGGCTAGAGATGATGCAACTCTGGGCAGAGTTGTACTCAATGTGGGTAGACTGTAACTCCTCCCACCATCCAAGGGTAGAGTTAGCTGTCGCCTATAAGTGAATGATATGAGCAGCGCTCGAAGGAGAATTGTGGGTTTCTTACCAGTAACCATCCGTCTTCGAGATGGGCTGCTCACGTACATTCAGGCCCCTCCCATCATCCCCGCTAACGGAGTTGGCGAGCGTATATGGGACTGGGAGGGTCAGGGTCACAGTCACCTATATAGCCATGGTCGTGCTGTAGAGAGGCCGTTGGCCACGTGCCCTGACCTGACAAACTAAGGGTGAAGACTTTCTGAGCTACTGTGCGCTGAGCAGCCCATCTCAAAGAAGGACGGCTAGTGGTAAGTAACCCACCATTCCCTTACGCAGTGGTTTTAAAGCGGTCATTAGCTGACCTGGGAAAACAGCAGATGCTGTGTGTGTAACTGGAGTAGAGTCTGGGTTGCAGTTCAAGGAGGTCAGCAGATATGATGTGTTTTGGTGACAAGTAAAAACTGTCAGGATAATGGGGCAGGGAAAGCTCTGAGGTTCCTCTCCTTCTGCAAGTCAATTCTCAGGACTTGTCTATATTGGAGATGGGATTATAATTTGATTTTATGCTGTTGAATTACAGAAGGCAAAGGCGAGTGATCACAGCAAACTGACTGCTCTGGTTTCACGTCCTGACTGCTTGCGTTACTACTTGAAATGCATTGCACTGTGGCTAATAGGCCCAGGGGTTTGTAGGGGGACGGGCAGTTGTTCTCCACTCATTCCACATCCTTCCCTTCTCCAAAGAAAAAAAAAATGCAGGAAAAGCTTTCCTCTCTGTTTCTGTGCTGTGGCACAGCAGAGGCAAAATGCCGTGTGCAGAGAGAGGAATTCATTGAAAACTTCCCAGGGCTTCAAGCAGGGAAGGAGCTAGGTTGGTGAACCAGACTAGAGAAACTGGAAAAACAAGATTAGGCCTTCTCTCTGGCTACATGGATCTAAATTTGAATTGTAGATTTCTACTTCAGTGTTCCACTACTTGCATGGGTGGTGTTAGCAGATCAAATTACATTTTTTTTTTTTTAATGTACTGCTCTGAGAACAGAGACACAGGCTGCAAAAGGTCAAGGTAAACAGCATTATGTCAAATATCACTCTCTCTCTAGACCAGGGCTCAGTCTTCAGGAGATGGAGCTATCACTAACTTCAATTAGGTGAGGTAGGGTTGGATTGCGCCTTCCTTTGAAAAATGTGGCAGCTAACGAAAGATACTATATATTAATCTGGATTATATAGTGTAGCATGGACCATTAGTCCATCAGGTATTTTTCTGATGATTATAATACCTTGTGCTTACTTTGCATCTTTTATCTCAGGACCTTAACATGCTTTACAAGCATTAACTCACCATGACCATGAAGAATAAGGAAAGATTATTATCTGCATTTTATAGCTGACTCAGAAGGGTCAATTGCAGAGCTGGGAAAAGTACTCTGGAGTCTAGACTCTGCTCTTTGTTCTAACTATCACCAGACTACATTGCCTCCTTCTGATGTTCCTGTCTGAATAGTTTCTGAGATTTTTCTTCTCATTAATACCAGTTGAATTGTATCATACTGTTCTTCTCTAAGCGCTGCTCAGATACATTCAAAAATAGTTGTCTCCGCACTGGATTGGCCGGAAACTTTTTGCCCTAACCTGTCAGAAGAGGGCAGGTGGCCACCACCCCCCGCGCCACCCCGCGGCTATATAAGTGGCCACTGCCTAGCCCTTCTCACAGGACGATCCCCACGAGAAGTGCCTCCGGTGCCTCAGCAAAAGCCGGGAGGTCACTGAGTGCACCATTTGCCTGTCCCTTAAACCCAGAATGATCAAGGACAGAGAGCAGAGGGGCCATGCCCTGGCCTTCGAGCAGGCTTGGCACTCCCCTGAGGTCTCAAGACCTCCCATGGCACTGCACATCAGTTCGGCACTGGGGTCCAGTGCCGACCAGCACCGTTCCCAAGGGCAACATAGGACCAGTTTGGTGCCATCCTCGGTACCACAGCACCGTGGTAGCCCCGTGCCATCAACACGGGGTTGCCCCCAGGACCAGTCAACTTCAGTGCCAGTCCCATCCACCCCATAAGCAGTGGAAGCAGCGAGGGCTCTCCTCTTGTTGCCAACACCCCCTTCTCCAGCACTGCCTCGAAGGGGAAAGCCTGCCTTCTTGTTGAAGGCTTGGGTGCTGCACATGTGGAGCCATTTGCCTTCCCCTTTACCGGCACCAGGCCGCCAAACATCAGAGCCAGCCAGAAGCCCCAGTACCGTGGAACCGTCTCAACTGCATCATATTACCCTCCCATCCCCGGTACCAGCCCAAGAGTCCTGGGAGGTCTCCCCTTGCTCCAGCTCCGGGGAAGGGGTTTTGAGAGGATCCAAATGGCCTCAGCACCAACTCTTGGCACCATCACCATTCTAATTCCATCCTCATGAATGGGCCACTCAAGAGGCTCCACAGTCCCCACTGGCGCTGGTCCACTCGACACTGGTGAGAGCACTGAGTCTGGTGCTGTGCTCTTACACGGGTGATTCATCGGCGCATTTTGACCTTTTGCTCTGTGTCTCAGTTCACATGGGCCTAGAGGTTCAGTCCTCTGAGATGCCCTCTGATGCCTTGTTTGGACTGGTGTTCTCCTCAGCAGAACTGGTTACAGTTCCCCTACATCCCAGTGTCTGGGACCTGGCCTCTTCTTGTTGGCAGAATCCGGGTTCCATCTCCCCAGTTTCGGACACAGCAGGGCTCAAGTATAGAGTCCAGTGGCTGGAGTTCCCTTCCCTCTCCCATCACCCAGGCCCAACCCGGGCAGTGGTGGAGGCAGCCTTAGGGTTGGGGCAGACCCCATATGACCCCCTCCCAATCTCGCGGGAGGCTCGGGAGCTCAAGCTGCTGGGCCGCAAAGTTTACTCATCCTTGGCATTTCAACTCTGAGTTGCAAGTAACCAGGCCCTGGCTAGCAGATACACCTTGGACATGTGGGAGTTGATGCTGAAGTTTAGACATCTACTGCCACCTGAGGTCAGGGAGGAATATGACACCTTTTAAGAGGAAGGCAAGATAGCTGCCCAGGACCATCCTCCTTTCAGGATGTAGTGGACACAGCTGCCCTGCATGATGGCTTTGGCCATTACCCTGCGCCGCGTAGCCTGGCTACAGGAGTCCAGAGTACCCCTGACCTCTCAGTAGGTAGCCCTCAGCCTGCCTTTCGGAGGCGACACCCTTTTCCCAGAGGAGACCTCATCCATTCTGTGTACTGCCCGTGACCCCAGGCAGGAGCTGAAATACTTTGGCCTTCTTCAACCAGGCCCTCTTCCATGCCCCCCCCCAGTCACTTAGGCTTTATTGTAAGCCGGGTCTTACCCCCCACCATGGTTAATGGTGGGGACTTAGTCCCCACTACCACCACCCCAACTTCAGTTCAAGTCCTGGGGGTTCTCCCCCTGGAAAGGCCTTCCCCCGGGTGACTTTGGCAAGAGCTTCCGACCAGTTGACCAGTGACTGGTCATAACCACAATATCTTTGTCCTTTACCTCCTGGGTGACCCAGTGGCTTAACGGATATAGCATCAGTCTCCAGAGCTATGGTTTGTGGGTCTGAGTACCAGCTCTAGACAGAATGCCTGACATTTGGGCCTTCCCTCTCAGAGGGTCTTCCCTCTCCCCTTCCCAAAGGAGGGAGCGTCTCACAATGAAATTCCTCTCCTCTGGCTATGCCTGGATGGTAACCCCTATTAATACCCCTCCAGTATGTTCCTGATGCCTTTTGCCATAGGGAGGTCTCAAACCCTGTGGAGCGCAGAGGGGACAGCCCCTACTGAACCCAAACTGGTACCTCACAGTAGCAGTTCTGACCCCAAAGGGGCGTCACTCCTTGATTTACATCTTATAGAAAGAGGACCCCCCCCCACTAGCCCCTTGTTACCTTGTGGGGGTACATCCCTGTTAGCCCCTGGACACACAGGCAGCATTCACACAACACTCTGTTAGTACCAAAGAGCATACCACCTACAGTGACCCACCAGCCCTGAGAGGAATTTCCCTAGTAGAGTCAAGTCCACATTGGGACCCAATTTCCCCGATGCTCCCCATGGGTGAGGCCCATCACTCAGCCCCCCGGTCATGCAGTGAGAATCCCGGGTTGGGACTATCACCCTCCTTCTGGCAAAACCTGCCCAAGCTTGTTCTTCTCTTCTTCCAGTTATCCGTCAGTGAGACTTTGCTTTTGTGCCCAAATTGAATCACCTGGGCTCCCCTGTGGAACAGATAATCTTCCTCCATCTGCCAAATTCTAGGTGTAAATGTCAGGAACTGACTGAACTCAGCCCACCCACTCAGTTTCTTCATAACATACAGAGCACGCCATGTGTACCACTCCTGGATGGCTCCCATCATAGGTGAATGCTGTGAGAAAGTCCACCCTATGTTACTGTCAGCTTTCCAGGCATGATGAAAGTGGGAAACCACATCATCGCCTGGTGACCCTCTCCACTCGGGGACCTCCCACCCAGGCCGCTGACCACTACTCACCGGCACGTACCCTCATTTAGGAAACCATCCACCCAGGTCTTGCCCCCACGGAAAGGGCCCCGTACCACCCCTCCCACCTCTCCTCAAGGTGGCCATTTGATTTCCTTCCCCAATCAGAAGCTTCTCAGGCCCCCAGGATGCGGGGGTGGATGCAACAAATCGATAAGCAATGGAATTCCCCATGTACTGGTATGCCATCCCCTCAAGGATAGAAATCCTGATACTCCACCCGAGGGAACCTACCACAGTGCCTCCGCCTGCGCTGGTGGCTTGGCTGCTTTCAGACCATGAAATGTCCTACCGTGCCTCTCCTAAAGCCATGGAACCGGCCGGGCATTTAGCCCCTCCAAGTTGTCCCACTCACCCACTATGGGTGCACCATACAGCCTGTTACTATTGTTATCCCAGCCACTCAGGAGAGCTAGTTTGGGGTGTCTGTTTAGACATCTCCCACTCCTGTTCCCGTTTTCCCATTCCTTCCCCTCTGCCATTCTGTGTACGCCAGTTTTCACTTATCTGACGCCTTCCAGCTTCAATTCCACTGCCGTAGAGCTTGGGGGTGGCTGTAGCCCTCTTTCAGTCCCTGGCCTGGTGTACGACCTTCATGTGCCTCACCATACTGATCTGGGGAGGAGACAACCTAGCTTCCCTCCTTTGGATGCTCTGGCGCATCACTTGACCCAACAGACCTAGAGACTCGAGCTTTTCTCCCATAAGGACCCCACCAAGGAGTGCTGTCCCATCAGCCTGAATCCCTTGACTTCAAGGCATTGCATCTCCTCTCAAGGAGAGCAATTAGGGATGCTACCCTTGATCTCCACACCATGTTTTGTGGCTTTTCGCGTAAGGTGTCCTCAGCCCATCCAGTCCTCCTACACCTCTTGGTGCTAGGGCAATTCAGGCAAATTCTCCTTCTACGTTATATCCTCCATCCCTGGGCTGTTCTCCCTGGGATGGAAGCCCATGGGTCAATTACTTTCCCAAGGGCTGACTTGTTGGACAACTACCCTGCTTGGAGTTCTGCTGTGCTGAAGCTGGAAGAGCCAACTCCACCCGCCATCCATCAGCATGGCTAGCAGTCACCTATTTCTGAATGTATCCAAGCAGCGCTCGAAGAAGAACAGTGGGTTACTTATCAGTAACCATCCTTCTTTGAGACGGGCTGCTTGGATTCATTCAGAGCCCTCCCCCCATCCCTGCATTGGAGTTGGCGACTCCAAGGAGCTGGGGAAGAGCCAGGTGGCAGCCACTTATATAGCCACGGGGTGGCTTGGATAGCAGTGGCCGCCTGCCCTTCTCTGACAGTCTAGGGCAAAAAGTTTCTGGCCAATCTGGTGCTCTGGCACGGAGACACCTATTTCTGAATTAATCTGAGCAGCCCATCTCAAAGAAGGACGGTTACTGGTAAGTAACCCACCTATTTGCATTTTTAGGTCTGTGTAGGTGACAAGATGGAAAGGTTTGTTTCTCTCTTTCTGGACCCATTTGTTCATCTGGGCAGTAATATATGCTGTAAAACCCACAGAGGAGCAATCCATTCATGTATAGAACTCTGACTATGAATGGCTTGCAGAATTGGGCCAACAGAGTATAACCTCTTATAACTAGTGACAGGCAAATTCCAGAAGATTCAGATTTGTAGCTTAAATCTATGCACAATGACAGTGTTATCCAAAGCTTTTTACTTATAAGTTTTCTTCACAAACTAACTTCAGCAGAGGCAGAACTAATGTGAGAATATTATGGAATTCACGTGCCTGATGCAAAGTTTGAATCTGGATCTGAATTCTTGAAAAGTCTGGTTTGTGTATTTGGGTCCATGATTTGGCTTGTCTCTGGTTTGTAGCTCCTATATTTTTCTGGGTTAGTGATCTATGTGGGAGGTGGTAAGGCTGCCCTCCTTGGTAGTACTCAACATTTTCTTTCAGCTTACAGATCTCTAGTATGGAGAGTGCTCAGATCCTGTAAAACTACTCAGTGTGTCTGTGCCAGGTGACATCTTTCTGACAGGAAACGGTTGGTTACTTAGCAGTAACCGTCATCCTTCAAGATGGGCTGCTTGGATTTATTCAGAAATAGGTGTCTCCATGCTGGAGCACCAGATTAGTCGGAAATTTTTGCCCTACCCAGTCAGAAGAGGGCAGGCAGCCACGCCCCCCCCGGTGCCACTCCATGGCTATATATATGGCCACCACCTGGCCCCTCCCCAGTCCCCAAGAGCTGCCAACTCCAAAAGCGGGGATGGGGGGAGGGCTCTGGATGAATCTGAGCAGCCCATCTTCAAAAAAGGACAGTTACTGGTAAGCAACCCACCATTCTTTGAGCACTGCTCAGATACATTCAGAAATAGGTGAATGCTAGCCATGCTGATGGATGGCAGGTGGAGTTGGCTCTTCCACCTTCAGCACAGCATAACTCTGACATTGGGTAATTGTTCAGTGAGCGGGTCCTCGAGTGTGTAAGAAATTGACCTAAGGACCTTCATCACAGCAAGGGTAGCCTGGAGATGTAGGACGTAACCCAGGGGAGAAAAGTAGGCCTGGATTGCCCGAACACCGATTGGTGTGCGTGGGCATGATGGCCTGAGGTCATCTTACGCATAAACCTGATACCAATGCATTGTGGCTATAGCCAAGGAATGCACCTCTAACTACTCTGCCTAAGAGCGTATTGGCAAAAGTATAAGAGTGCCAGAGGGGTTAGTGTTCTCACAGCAACACAAGTCAACATACCTCCTATAGGGAAAATAGAAGACTGTAGGGTTGTTGGGCTGGGAGTGGTGGGTACCAACACTGCAATAAGATAGACCATGTTTCCCTTGGTCAGGTGGTGTACTTGCAGCCCATGAGCCCAATGGGAACATGAATCTGGTGCACCTGGCATCCAAAGAAGGGATGGACTACCAGAAGCAGTTAGGGACTAGGAGAGTTACTTCACCTCAGATAGAAAGGGGGAAGTGCAAAAAGCCAGAGGCGGCAGCTGACGACCTGATACAGTGCATTTGGGAATGAAGCACACAGATCGGTGTGGGGAAGGGAAGGTGTCTAACTCACCCAACAGCCTTATACAGGCAGACCAGGAAGAAACTTTTGTGAACCTGATGAATATATCCCAGGCCTCGGTGAGCGTACCGATGACACTGTGGCAGTCCCTGTTGAAGAGGACTGTCAGTATTGATAGCCTTGTGAAGACAGAGGGGAATGATATCATCGTTATCTCCCCCTTTCCTTCCTGAGTTCAGCGGGTGGCACACAGCTGAAGGAGCATGGGGTGAAGAGCTAATTCCAATGAAGCAGCGCCCAAGAGTAGGCTCATCAGTATGGTAAACCCGGGTGCTAGATCTCCATGGCCTATGGGATTAGACTTGCCTTGGCTTACGTGACCCAGTACCACCGGAGAGAGCCCAACCAGTGTGGCACCGACCTTAGGCCTGGCGACGCAGAGAGGTGTAAGTCAGGATTGGGGCTCCTAAAGGAAGGGCCCTAGGGAGAATGCAGGATATACGGGAGGAGGGAGAAGTGTCCTCTGCGGGAATGGTGCGAAGGTCAGCCACCCCAAAAGCACACATCCTGCCATCTCTTCATGAGACTTCCGATTTATCTGAAGCATCTATTACGAGCGTGCTACTGTTGCCATTAGATCTTACCTGGAGAGTGAATTCCATCAGGGGACAGCTAGCTCCCGAATTGCCAGTGCCTGGATGGAATCTCATGACGGGCATCAAATGAGGTCTGTCCATTGAGAAAGACCCCTAGAAGTCACCTAGGACAGGAGCATAAAACAAGTAGCAACTACCAGGGCTAAGATGACCTTCAGACCATGATGAGGAAGAGGGAGTTGTACCTCCAGGACATCCAAACAGGGTTGTCCCAGAGCTGGGTTGTGGTGACCACCATGCTATGGTTATTCCCAGGGGATGAGCAATTAGAGGGGCCCTGCTGGTTAGAAAAGGCGATGACTGGGACCAGACTAGTACCCTGCCTTCAGGAGTGGTCTGCAGACCATACTGGAGGGGCCCAGCTGGGGGTGCCCTTCACAGGTCTTGGACCCTTGACTCTGAGGATCAAGACATCTAGCCTGCCTGCTGAACTGACTGGGCAGCTTGACTGCGAGGTTGGAGAAGAGGACACAGGGGTGAGTGTGTTCAGCTCTGACCGAGTGACAGAGGGGTGGGAGAGGAACATCGGTATTATTACCTCATCTCTGATGGCCATGGCCCAAGAACCCTTGATCTGAGTGGGAAGGCATGGGCACATTAAAGTTGGGGAGAACAAGGAGGGAAGTAATATTGGTTCCCTCGTCAAAAGGACCATGTGTATACACATTCAGTCTTCATGGTGCATTCCGGGTGGCTATGAACAATGGGCCCAGAGAGAAAATAGGAACCCCTATTCGTAGGGTAGGTAGAAAGAAGGCAGGGGCCCAGGTGGTCTGACCCCTCAGCAAGTTGTTCACCACACTATGAACCAAGTGGTAGTAGCGAGTGTAGAGGTTTCATTGCTGGCATGGTGCCTGCAGGTGAGTTATCAAAGGCCTGTGTCCCTAGACATGCTTTGGTCTACATGTCTGGAACCTGACAGGCGGAAACGATATATCTGCTGCATGGGTTCAGGAAGGGGTAGCTGTATCCCAAGCCGGAGGCATATACCTTAGGACCTTGGATGGGGTCGATCGGACACGAGCTATGTTTAATCCAAGCCTGGTAATGACAATAGGAAAGGGTTTGGTTAGGGTGGCACATAGGAAGAATGGGGGGGTTTCCCCTTTCTGCCCCCCCCCCCAGTTTCTGGGCGGGGGGGGTGGACGGGAAAGAAACAAGGGTCAACAAGAGAGTCTCCGACTACCCGGTTGGGGGTGGTGGTGGGACTTTGTTCCTGAGGAAGCGTGCGGGAGTGATGCTCCCAGTATGGAAATAATTGCAGTCAACGGGAGGGCCCCATTTGGTTCATAGTTGGGATCGACAGGAGATACACTCTTCAGTGCTTGGAGTGTGCTCCGTGAACCCTTATGTCTCCTGAAAGGTGAAGGAGCTGCCATCCAAGGGGGGGGCATTGTGTATGGGGCGCGATAGCACCCTGGGAGCAAAAACTTACTTCTACGGGATGTCCACAGGATTTTGTCCACAGGTTCCCATGTGATCGCTATAAAGTCCCATCAGGTATTGGTGGTAACCGCAGAAGTATGAATATATGTCCAGCCTCAATCTTACTTGAAAAGAAGGAGGCTACTTAACCTCTGAACCATCCGCCCTCACCCAGAGGGAAAGGAAGAGGGAGAGGGAGAGGGAGAAGGAACAGACTGTCTGTCAGGTCTGGGGAATAGTACCGAGGCAGAGGGCAGTCCATGGCAGAGTTTGGATGGTTGACAGCATGGCTGTGAACGTAAACAGGAGTGCTGACTGACCAGTTGGGGTCCGTCCCCGCAGATGAATGGGGAAGGGCCTTGCTGGGAAGGTCCCGCAGGTGGGTTATGGACTGAAGTTGTGGTGGTGACGATTAGGTCCTCGCCAGTAACTAGTGAGAAGTGGTAGGTGGGGGTCAGCCAATTATGGGGCCCTATGGGGACAGAGGATGTGGAAAAGGCCCCGTTGGGAGAAGGCTGAGATATTTTAACTCCCCCCAGGGGGCATGAGCGGTCACCAAGATGGCCGAGGTCTCCAACAGAAAGAGGGAGTCACACCCGAAGGAGAGATTGAGGGCCACCTACCAAGAGGCCAGGGCATTCTGGCTTTCCAAAGCCAAGTTGCATGGCGCAGGGTTACTGCTGAGGCCATGGTGCGGGCCGTCAGATCCACCATGTCCCAGGATGACAAAAGGAGGTCCTGAGAGGCTATTTTACCTTCCTCCAAAAAGGCATCATACTATTCCCTGGCTGCTGGTGGGAGCAGATGTCTGAATCTGTTTATTGACTCCCACACGTTGAGCATGGATCTGCTTGTTAGGGCCTGATTGTTTGCAGTCCGTAACTGGAAGGCTGAGGAAGAGTATACTTTCCTTTCCAGTAGCTCTAACTCCCTCACGTCCCTCGAAGTCGGGAGGGGATCGTGGGGAGTCTGTCCTGGCCCTAAGGCCGCCTCCACCACAGCATGAGGTGGTACTGGGTGGTGGGTGAATCAGGGGAGCTCTGACCTTGGGACCCTGTACATGAGACCCGCTGTATCTGAGACCGAGGAGATGGAACCCAGGTTTTGCCAGCGAAAGGAGGCCAGGTCCCAGATGCTAGGATGAAGGGGACCGTGACTGGTTCCGCTGAGGAGAACACCGGGCCGAATAAAGCATCAGAGGGTGCCTCGGAGGATTGGACCTCCATCCCCATGTGGGCTGAAAGGCGGTGCAGGAGATCAAAATCTGCCAGCAAATTACCCATGTAAAAAGATGGTACAGGGTTTAAGGCTCTTCCCAGTGCTGGGGGTGGTACCATCAAAGTTGCAGAGGTCACTTGTGGTGACCATTCGTGGGGGTGGTACCAGAAGGGCAATGGTGCTGAGACCTGGTGCTGAGACCATTTAGAGCCCTTTGAAGATCCTTCCCCCAGGCTGGAATAGGGGAAGGCATCTTGGGACCCACGGGGAGGTACTGGAGATGGCATGGTGATATGCTGCCACGGGGATGGCTCCACGGTACTGAGAGCCAAGGGGGTGACGGGCTCTGGAGCTACAGAGCCCGGGGCCTTTTGGGGGAAAAAGAGCGGTGCCGCTTGTGTTTGGACCCAGGCCTTCGACATGAAGGCTGGCTTTCCTCTTCTAAGCGGTGCTGGCAAGGGAGGTGTAGGCAGCAGGAGGAGCGCCCTGGCAGCCCCCACTGCCTTTCAGGTAGGCAGGATTGGCACCGACCCCAACCGATCCCGGGGAGAGCCCCATATTGAAGGTGCGGGGCTATGTTGGCACCGCAGTACTGGGGTCGAGCCCAACCGGTCCCAGGGAGAGCCCTGTGTCAAAGATGCATGGCTATTATGGCCCCGTGGTACCAGGGTCGAGCGTGACCAGTCCCAGGAAGAGCCCTGTGTCAGAGATGCAGGGCAGTGTCAGTGCCGCAGTACCAAGGTTGGTACCGAGCTTGTCCTGGGGCCCCTGTCAGCACGGTGCTGGGTGGGTTCTGGTGCCGACCTGGCATGTGGTGCCACAGGAGGTCCCAAAGCCTCGGGAAAGGAGTGCTGAGCCTGCTCAGAGGCCAGGGCACAGTGCCTTTACTCCCTGTCCTTGATTGTCCTCGGCTTGAAGGACAGATGGGTGGAGTATGCAATCACCATGTGGCTTTCACCCAGGCACTGGAGGTACTTCTCATGGGGATTGTCCCGCAGGAAGGCCTTGCCACATCAGGCGCAGGGTTTGAACCCCAGCATAGCAGATGACGGAGTAGGGCGATGTTCCAGCCCGAGACAGGAGACCTTCTTCGGTGGAATTAAGTCCAAAAATAGGTGCTCCCAGTCAAACGAAAATCTCATAAAGCGACGAAGGACAGGCTGCTTGTGAAGCACAAGGAGCAGGCAGTTCCACAACCAACGTGAAGGTGGAAGAAATGAAACTGGGGAGGGGCTGGACAGTGGCCACATATATAGCCGTGGGGGGTGGTGGCCGCCTGCCCTCTTCTGACAGGCGAGGGCAAAAAGTTCCAACCAATCCAGCGCTCCGTCATGGAGACACCTATTTCTGAATGCATCCGAGCAGCGCTTGAAGACGACTCTCTTTCTCAACTATACTCTTTCTCCTTGTCTCTCTCCCTCTGTCCTTACTACTCCCTCTTAACATCACACTGTTCTCTCTGTACCTTCCCACAATCTTCCCACTCTTGGCATGAGCGCCTTTTCCTCTGAAGTTTCAGCTGTTCAGAACAGCCTCTGACATTCCAACTCAATTACTTTTCATGTCCTTTAAAATTTGAATTGCAGATACAACTTTCCTCCTATACTTCTGAACTGGTTCCTGTCCTCTGCTGTTTAGGAGTTGGCTCTGTATTTGCATTACTTAGCTCTGTAGGTAGTTTAAGAATATGGTTTGTACAGAGAATGCTGCAACAGGCAATGGTGTATTGATTGTATTAGACTCAGATGCACTGTATTTTTCTGTCTTTCTCCAACTCCCTTACAGTGCTTCCATAGCTAAAATAGCACCTTTATCTTTAGCTGGGAGGACAAGTTCATGGCTTCCTTTTCAGCCACAGTCAGTAGCAATTTCTCTTATCTCATCCAGAGGTGTCGCTGGGGGGGCAATGGACCCGGGGCACGGGCTCAGCCCCCACCCCCAGTGGCAGGCCCCACCCCCTGGGGAGAGGCCCCATCCCCTGGCCAGGGATAGGGCCAGGGGGAGGCCACGCCACTGCGAGTGACTAGGCCGCGGCATGGCGCAGCCAGAAGCGGCCTCTGGAGGCCGGGCCCGTGCCCATGGCAATGCCACTGATCTCATCTGAATTATTTTGTGATTTATCCTCCCTACTTCTGGGTGCTAGACTCCTAGCAATTTGAACAAATACCCCTGTGTTACCAACTTTGCCCACCAACTAATGGTATGCTCATTTATTAGGGTTACTTTCTCTTTGGGGAAGTGGTGGAGATGGTAATTCTTTTAGTGTACTGCTTGTGTCACTTGTGTTTCTATATGGAGTTCACTTCTTCCTTCTGCAAGCTCTCTCCCAATGGAGCAACCCTTGCAGGATCTCAATTTCCCAGGACTGGATTCTTCCAACCCCCAAATTCAAATAACCACCCAATATACACATTTATCAATTAACGAAGTGCATCTGAGCAGACCAGGTCTATCAGCACTCTCAGCTGAGCCCTTATAATGCAGCAGGCTGGGTCACACAGTACTTCTCTGCTGCTACCCTTATGAGCCCCTGGACTGCACGGGACTAGGCTTGATTATGGATCTTGAGCAGGCTGGGTCACACAGCACTTTTTAGCTGCTACCCTTATATGCCCCTGGAGTCAATTAGGCTAATATTCCCATCAATGAGCAAATCTTATAGGGTTATGGGCATCACAGAGATCTTTGGCTAGGTAATAGAAGCGCTGCTGCAAAGCGATATAAAGAAACCAAGACCACAAAGGAGATGGAATAATGTCTTAAAAGAGTTTGGAAACTGGCTTGATTACAAAAGGCATTTTATTGCTAGGTATCTAAAACTTGCACTAATAGTAACAATTACAAAAGGAGAGAAAAATATCCCAAAATACCAGTTACAGCATTAATAAACACAAAGAAAGAAAAACACCCAGCTACAATATTACCTGGATTCTATTATATCATGCCTAGAGAGAGTCATAATTAAACAAAGAGAGAGAGAGGTTGGGGGAGGGGGGGGTCTCACCACTCTGTGCAGCAGAAAAGTTCCCAGGCTGTGCAGATCAGGGTCAAAGGCTGGATGGAAACAAAGCTCCCACAGCAATCAGCAAAAAAAGAGGAAAAGCTAAGTCCCGGTGAAAATGATACAGCTTTAGATCCAAGCATCAGGTCTCAGGACTCAATCCAGACTCGCACAGGATTCAGTCAAGCCTTAATCAGGACTCGCAGTACTTACTCTTGGATATGGGTAAAGGTTTTTTTATAAGGACTTGTTTAAGTGGCCAATACACATTTCTGGCTGGGTGTAATGGTTCAGGGAAGCTTACAATACAGTCAGGCAGATTCAGTATTTTGGGTTATCAATTATCATGTTTATAACTAGAATGGTCTCATAATTGCTGAGTTTGTTCATTTTGGTGTGAGATCCCCCACAATGCAATGCTTTCCTGCTTCTTCAATCCTAGGGTTCATTGCAGTGCTTGCTTTGGAGCTTGGCTCTCCATAGTCAGTGCAAATGAAGCTCCATTTATGGTGCTGATGGCTTGTGGATATGGGTAGATAAGGATGTCTCCCACTGCCTTCTCACTGTTTTGGTTTTCAGTTCAAGCAGATGTTGGGGAGGGGTGTTTGTGTGGAGAGGAGGCACAGGTTGGATACTATGCTCTGATTCCTCAAGAACACAGAGCTAACACGTAACACCTGAGAACTGGGTGGATCAATTATGTATGAAGGGTGATCAATTAACCTTATCAATTTCCAAAGGGAATTTCTGTGTTAGTTTAGTCCAGCAAAAAAACAAGGAG
This sequence comes from Podocnemis expansa, assembly GCA_007922195.1. Classification (NCBI taxonomy): domain Eukaryota; kingdom Metazoa; phylum Chordata; order Testudines; family Podocnemididae; genus Podocnemis; species Podocnemis expansa. The sequence goes on from ML682004.1 coordinate 46,373,808, forward strand.
TCGTGTGACACTTTGAGACTAACAGATTTATTTTTATTTTTCTCATGAAAGCTCATGCGAAAAATAAATCTGTTAGTCTCAAAGTGCCACACGACTCCTTGTTGTTCAATTAACCTTACAAAGTGACTGACTAAAACCAAAGTTCAGCCCTTCCTGCATCACCATGAGTCTTCCTCCCAGCCCCAAAGAGGATTTTTTTGAAAGCAAAGTACTTTATGCTTGGTAAATATTTTACAGCTTCTAACAAAACCAACATGTTTATTCCACAAGAATAGAGGAAAAAACCCTTAGTTAAGGAAAACAGCAAGCTATCATAATGCTGACTCTTCGAGTTTAGAAGTAGCTGAGAGCTTGAATGGTTTCCACTTCGAGAGTTTCAAAGACCGTAAAACAGCCTGAGAGCCCCAGAAGTGACTTGTTTATAGACTGGCAGAGCAGTAAGGGAAAGTGATAGGAAGTAAACAGCTTGGATGGCTAGAAATAGTAGAGTGTGTTCTGGGATAGACTCTGGGATGTCCCAGGATGCTTTTCACCTCTGTTGTGATTCTGCAGCCATTCAAAGAAGCAGGAAAAGAGATGATGATGATCAGCTAATGTAGGGGTCTCAAAACATGTGGCCCATATGTGGCCCGCAGATCTGCCTCTTGTGGCCCCTGATAACCCCCAGAATCCCGGGGCTCCCACCTTTCCAGTCTTGGAGTTTTCAAATGCTGAGCCTCTCTGCAGACAGAGACCAAGCAGCTGCACCTCCCCCCTGCGTTATCAGCCACTGACAGAGAGGAGCTGAACTGCTGCCTGGGAGCTGCCCTATTCACATGCAGCAGTTGATCATTAGCTGCCCTATTCACATGCATGAACTGATCAAGCAGCTAAAGCAGGATGAGCTGTCCAGAGAAAGCTCAGGTGTGGGGGGCTCTTAAAGGAGGGCAGCCTGAGCCTGTGGGGACGGTTCACAGGGGGCTGCATTCTGTGGGAGCACCAGAAAGCCCCACCACTAGCCACAGCATGGCCCCCAGGGCTTTCCCAGCTGCCGGTGCTGGCACAGGCAGGGGGTTTCCCCCCAGGATGGTGAGGTAGTGTTTTTTCTTCCACCCGCCCCAGTGCTGCTAAATTCTGGCAGGCAGGGGATGTTTTCTTGTCTGCCAGCCCCACTCAGCCAAATTCAAGCGGGCAGGTGGGTGGGGGTTGTTTCCCCTTCTGCCAAACCCAGGATGGCTAAATTTGGGTGGGCAGGCAGTGTTTCCCCTATGCCAGCCCCACCGGAGCCAAGTTCAAGTGGGCAGGTGGTCGGGGAGTGTTTCCCCCTCTGCCAACCCCAGAGTGGCTAAATTTGAGCAGGTAGGGGAGGGTGTTTCCCCCACCACTGGTCCCAGCACTGCCCCCGGGGCCAGGCAGGGGGTTGCTTATTTACGGTCCTGTGGAGGGCTCTGACCAACTTGTTTGCAGCCCGTCCTGGGATGTGGCTGCTCTCCTCCCCTCCTGGCTTGGGGATACATGTAGCCTCCTCTTTTCAAAACAAAATAACCAAAAATCTTCTAAAACAATTTAATTTTATTTAAAAAACTAGAGCCTTTATAAAAATTTAATTTCAATTAAATTTAACTCAATTTTAATAAACCAAACTGTGATTAGTTTATTTCAATTAACACCCTTTTGAATTCAATAAATTAAATTTTAATTAAATTAACCGGTGGTCCTTCAGGTTTTGAAAAAATATATTTTTTGCCCGCAAACCAAAAAAGATTGGGAACCACTGATTTATAATGTAAAATTTTAAGTCTGTTTGTTTACTCTTTGTCTTTTTGATGATTTTGCCATCTTGAATGGAAGCAATTCTAAAAGGAAATGTGTGTTTTGGCTTTGGAAAGACTGCCAAAATTAGCACAGACTTCACGTTACAGTTTCAAAAAAGTTAATAAATTGACTTTTATTAGCATACTGTATTACTCTTCATGTTTTACTGTACTTTTGCATCATTGTATGAAAAGGTTTCAGTGGTGCAGCCCTCGGGCCAATATCCTAGTCCTCATTTGGCCCTCGAGGTGATTTGAGTTTGAGACCCTTGAGCTAATGGAACACTTAGATCTCCTATCCCAGTAACAAGATAGAGTGCAAATGAGGAGAGGATGATGCCGGATGGGCCCTGGGAACTAAAAATACATTGGAAGTTGGTGAGCAGTGTTTCTTCATTTAGATATACCGAAGGTGTCACACACATTAAATGTGGGGGGCCACACAGGAAGGCAGGACACCAGATGCAGGCCATGTGTCCTCTCAGGCTCCCCAACCCTTTCTTCTGCCATGTTCAGAGCATCATGATACCTTCCTTTTTCCCTGCTCTGTGGATTACCCTTCACCACACTGGCTACCAGACCCCCTTCACCAGCTGTCCTGCTCCTGGATCCATTCCCCTGTGCTGTGCAACTCCCAGACCCCTTTTCCCAGCTGTGTACCTCCCAGAGCGCCATCCCTTGCCATGCACCTACCAGACCCCCTTCCCTTTCCATTTCCCCTACAGTCTGGGGGTAGTCAGTCTCTCTGCCACAGGCAGGCTGGGCTCCTGCCTCCCTGCTCACTGTCAGTCATTCAGCATGCTGGCCTTTGGTTCACGTCCATCCTGGCTGGTCTTTGATTTGCTCATTCCCAATGTGGGCCTCATCCACTTTTTCTTTTACTTATTTGTGATTTGTCCTCTGTCAATCAGATTAGCATGCTGACTGACTGTGAACAGGTAGGGTGGAGGGCAGTGCAGTGGCTTTCTGGAGCCCGGTCCAGTCTGTTGTTACTGAGGCTCTGATTGGTTGGCAGACCACAGCAGAGGGATGTAGGCACCTGATCAGTAGCAAGCAAAATGAAGACTCACCAATTCAATTCCTACAGGCCACTGAACATCCATCAAATGCTACTAGCTTTCAATAACTGCTTACCAGAGGGGAAAGTTATGCTCTGAATCATAGAGTGTTACTAATCCCAGCACTGCAGTTTCCCTTTGAGGTTAAACCTGAGGTAAGCATCAGGAGAAAGTGGGTTTACTGAGTCTCTTCTTTGTTCATATTTGAGCACTTCCATAAAGCTGTTGCATGAGTGTTTGAGTTTCCAGCATCTCTCAGCTTCAAATGCAAATCCTAAAAATGTACCTTTAAGTAATGTTTAAAACCAATCAGGGCAGCTGTGCTTGCTCCTTTGTGAAACAAGAACTGAGGTACCTGGCTGAGTTTCCAAGCTATAACCTACCTGCCTTCATGGTTCAAGGAGGCTTTCCAGCAAAAGCACTATGTCAGTCTAAATGGTTACAATATTTCTGAAAACAGACCAGAAATGTTTGGGGAGTTATTAAATCAGATGTATCTCATGGTATAGCCTTTTATTGTTCCTCGAGCGCTGCTCGGATACATTCAGAAATAGGTGTCTCCATGCTGGAGCGCCAGATTGGTTGGAACTTTTTGCCCTAGCCGGTCAGAAGAGGGCAGGCGGCCACCGCCCCCCACGCCACCCAGTGGCTATATATATGGCCGCTGCCTGGTCCCCCCCCCCAGTTTCATTTCTTCCACCATTGCATCAGTTGTGGAACTACCCACACCTTGCGTTTTGCAAGCAGCCTGTCCTTTCGTCACTTTATGAGCTCTTTGCCTGACTGGGAGTACCTATTTGTGGATTTAACTTCCACCGAAGAAGGTCTCCCCTCTCGGGCTGGAACATTGCCCTACTCCATCATCCGCCATGCCGGGGTTCAAACCCTGTGCTGAAGGCAGCAAGACCTTCCTGCGGGACGATCCCCACGAGAAGTGCCTCCAGTGCCTGAGAGAAAGCCACATGGTCACCGCATGCTCCATCTGTCTGTCCTTCAAGCTGAGAACAATGAAGGACAGGGAGCAAAGGCACCATTCCCTGGCCTCTGAACAGGCTCTGCACCCCCCCTCCTGAGGCTTAGGGACTGCCTGCGGCACCGCATGCCGGTTAAGCACCGGAACCCGCCCAGCACCTTGCCGACAGGGGCCACAGGACAAGCTCGGTACCGACCTCAGTACCGCAGTGCCAACACAGCCCCGCGTCTTTGACTCAGGGCTCTTCCCAGCACTGGTCGCGCTTGACCCTGGTACCACGGGCCCATAATAGCCCTGCGTCCTCAGCACAGAGCCCTCCCCAGGACCAGTCAGGCTCGACCCCAGTACCGTGGCGCCAACATAGCCCCATGCCTTCAACACAGGGCTCTACCCGGGACTGGTCAGCATCAGTGCCAATACCGACAACCCCAGAGGCAGTGGAGGCTGCCAGAGCGCTCCTCCTGCTGCCTACACCTTCCTTGCTGGCGCCAGTTAGAAGGGGCAAGCCGGCCTTCATGTCGAAGGCCTAGGCCCAACACAAGTGGCACCTGTCTTCTTCCCCACCACAGGCCCTGGGCTCTGTAACTCCAGAGCCAATCACCCTCTTGGATCCTGGTACCGTGGAGCCGTCCCCGCGGCAGCATATCACTATGCCATCTCCAGTACCACCCCGTGGGTCCCGAGATGCTTCCTTGTTTCAGCCCGGGGCAAGGAGCTTCAAAGGGCTCTAAATAGCCTCAGCACCAGGTCTCAGCACCATTGCCTTCCGGTACCACCCCCATGAATGGTCACCACAAGAGACCTCTGCGACCGTGCCAGTACCACCCCCGGCACCGGGGAGAGCCTTAAACCCCGTACCATCTTCTTACATAGGCAATTTGTCAGCACATTTTGATCTCCTGCGCCGTGTCTCAGCCCACATGGGGATGGAGGTCCAGTCCTCTGAGGCACCCTTTCCCCTTTCTTGATTGTCATTACCAGGCTTCGATTAAACATTGCTTGTGTCTGATCGACCCCATCCAAGGTCCTAAGGTATGTGCCTCCGGCTCCGGATACAGCTACCCCTTCCTGAACCCATACAGCAGGCATATTGCTTCTGCCTATCAAGTACCAGATGTGCAGGCCAGAGCCTGTCTAGGGACACAGGCCTTTGATAACTCACCCGCAGGCACCATGCGAGTGATGAAACCCCTACACTTGCTACAACCGCTTGGTTCACAGTGTGGTGAACAACTTGCTGAGGGGTTGGACCAAGTGGGCACCTGCCTTCTTTCTACCTACCCTACAAATAGGGGTTCCTCTTTCCTCTCTGGACCCGTTGTTCATAGCCACCCGGAATGCGTCGTGAAGACCAAACGTCCGTACATGGGGTCCTTTTGACGAGGGAACCAGTATTACTTTTCCCTCCTTCTTCTCCCCATCTTTCATGTGCCCATTCCCTCCCATTCAAATCAAGGGCTCTTGGGCCACGGCCATCAGAGGAGATGAGGTAATAATTCTGATGTTCCTATCCCATCCTTTGTCACTCAGTCAGAGCTGAACACCCTCGTCCTTTTCTCCTCCTCTCCAATTTCAGAGTCTGACCCCTTCTATCTAGGGTGAAGTAACTGTCCTACCCCTACCTGTTTCTGGTAGTCCATCCCTTCTTCGGACACCAGTCGCACCAGTTTCATGCTCCTATCAGGCTCATGGGCCGCAAGTACTCTACACTACCCAACCAAAGGAAATATGGTTTACCTTACTGCAGTGTCGGTACCCACCACTCCCAGCCAGATAATCCTGCAGTCTCCTACTTTCCCTATAGGGTATGTTTACTTGTGTTGCTGCCAGAACACTACCCCCTCTGGCATCTTCATGCATCTGCCAATACACTCTTAGGCAGAGTAGTTAGAGGCGCATTCTTCGGCTGAAGCCACGACCTGTTGATATCATGTTTATGCGTAAAGTGACGTCAGGCCCTCCTGCACAATCATGGCAATTGGTGCTCAGACAAATTAGGCCTACTTCTCTCCACTGGGTTAAGTCCTGCAATCCCAGGTTACCCTTGACTGGATGACGGTCCTTTGGTTGATCCCTCAGACCTCAAGGACCTTGTTCGTTGGGCAACTACCCAAGTCGAAGATATGCTGTGCTGAAGGCGGAAGAGCCAACTCCACCCACCATCCATCAGCATGGCTAGGAGTCACCTATTTCTGAAAGTATCTGAGCAGCGCTTGAAGAAGAACGGTGGGTTACTTATCAGTAACCATCCTTCTTTGAGATGGGCTGCTCGGATTCATTCAGATCCCTCCCCCCGTCCCCACATTTGGCGTTGGCAACTCCTAGGAGCTGGGGGGGGAGCTGGGCGGTGCCACGTATATAGCCACATTGTGGCTTGGGGGGCGGTGACTGCCTGCCCTCTTCTGACAGGCTAGTGCAAAAAGTTCTGACCAATCTGGTGCTCCGGCACAGAGACACCTATTTCTGAATGAATCTGAGCAGCCCATCTCGAAGAAGGACGGTTACTGGTAAGTAACCCACCGTTTTGGCTATAATGAAAACTTATTACTGTATCAGCAAAGGGAGCTCACTTACACCTGAGTAGTAACTGCACATCAAGATTTCTAGGTTGCTGTCTTGTTACTGATAATGGCAAAATCCTCTTCTTTATTAATAGTGTAGGTGTGGGGTTATAAAAATTAATAGCAATAACTAAGTCCACATCCAAGTTTTTGTCTTTATCTAGAATCAGATTCTTAACAGGGCTCTTTCACCATTGTGTGCCCACATGACTATCTAAAAGTATGGTATGATTGGGTTGGATTGTTTTTTGCTCCAAGTTTGTAGGCATGCATAGTGATATTGATCCCATCCAGACATTCCAGTGTATGAAAGCACTGCAGGGTGGGGGTGTATTGAAGAGTAGGATGCTGAAGTCATTGCAATTGAAATGGTTTTTGAATTTGATTCTGGGTAAAAGATTTAACAGCTCCAGTGTTTTGCCTTTGGTAACAAAGCTTCATTTCAAGTTATAATGGTCTCAAGTTGAAAAACATAGCCAAGTTGATTCCTATGCTGGTATTGGATATATTCGTGGCATTGCCCCTTTCCAATCAAAGAGAAAATTTGTATAGCAGATATCTTGGAAACTGTCTTTTCAAACTCTTTGCTGATTTAAAGGGTGGAGGGAGCGGGACACAGAGTCATGGGAAGAGATGCTTTCATATTAGATATTTGGAAGGGTAGAGGGATCAGTGAGATATAGAAAGGCTATTTGATTGGTGGAAGAGAAGGATCTCTTGCCAGCAGAAGAGAGATTGTAGGAGGAAGAGATAGAAAGCCAATGGTAGGTGGATAGAGGGGGTGGGTGGACAATGTGGGAAGCAGAATGACAGCACGTCTGTATGGGAGGCTAGGGCAATGGAGGGTTCTGAGGACTAGTCATTTCCAGGAAGCTGTCCTATTGAAGAACGCCTGCCCACTTCTAAAATTCCTCCCCCAGCATAAGGGGAGGTGGCACTGGACAGTTCTTCAAATGGTTTTGGGGGACAATTTCCAATAAGGTAAGGTGTGGCTGTGGGACAGAGCTTTCTGTGTATTGGGTCTGGAGCAGTGACCAATCATCTATCCATATTCCACATGTGCCATTCTCTCACTCCTTTATTTGCTGCTACTGGGTTCAACATCTTGTCATTCCTATTACCTGGGGGAACCTTCTCACAAAGGAGCAACAGAGTGACTGGGGTGAGAGAATAAATTATTGTTCTCACTACACAATAAGGACCAGTGTGACACTGCCCATCATCCACATGTCATGAAACTGTTAGACTCCAGACACATAGGAGAGGGAAAAGGGGGGCTGGTATGGCAGATCTGAAAGATATTGAAATGGCCTTGCACAGCCCTATAGCCTTCTGTTTTTCCTTTGGATTCATCATTTTAATTGGCAGTGCTGATGAACTGTCATCTGAACAGAGCTGGTGGCTTGCCAGATCCCGACCTCCTCTTCTGATAAAGTTGTTAATGGGCCGAGAAACAGCCTGGATTGTAATTGTCATTTGCTACCATGCCAATTAGAGCTTTTTCTTTTCCTTTCACATCTCAGTGAGCTTCCTAGCAGGGCAGGCTCAAGGAGCTGTGGCGCCCCCAAGCCAAATTTTGATTTGGCACCTGCCTATGTGATTCATGGAGGTTGAAAATGGTTTTCTAAAGTGCATAAATCTCCAGCGTCTGCCTGCAGAGGGATTTAAAGTGCGCTCTGCCTGCATGACTTAAGCTGCAGGTTGACTTACAGTGCCTGAGCTGCTAGGAAAGAGTTGAAGAGATGGGAGCCAGCCTGATCTTCAGATGGGCTAGGTGCCCCTAAGAACTGTCACCTGAAGCCATGTCTGTCTCTTGTCTCACAGTAGAGCCGGCCCTGCTTCCTAGAAATGCAGGGAGCTAAGTTAGTTGCTTCCTTCAAATACGTGTGGAGGAGAGGGGGATGGGTGTCTAGTGCTTTGAGGAAGAAAACTGTTATTCTGTCCCCCTAGGAAAGCAGGTGTTGCTTGTGGTGGCAGAAGGTTTTTTTCTATGGCAGATGCTGTGATTTTCCTGGCATGATCTTCAGCTCCCCATGGGGATGATTCTACACTTGTAGAGAATTCTGTAAGACAGCCAAGTGTCTTTAGGTCACCTGTGATATTCTCTCACTTGGGAAGTTCCCTCCCATTGCTGCAGTGAGTTACATCATTAAAGTGAGTAAGGAGGTGTCTTCTGCAGAGTCTAGGGTACAGAGAGTCAGAGCTTTCTTCTAAGGGAAAGAAGCCCTTGTAGTGGGATCCTGAGATACTTCTTGGTCATGGGATGCCACAGTCTAAAGAATTAGGAATTCAGATTTGGGTTCCAAACATGGGACATCAGGGGAGGGGGGTAGCAGAGCCTGAGCTGCTGTAAAGTAGCACAGTTCCATTGACTTCTGTGAGACTGTGCTGAATACACCAGACAAGGGTCAATCTTAGATTGATCAAACTGAATATCATATTTGGCACTTACATTTTGGAGGACAAGGACCAAATTCAGGACCAAAGACTTGCGTCTCCCCGCTTATAGCAACGTCTCCAAAGCCCATGGCTGGAAGCCTCTGAGCCCAGGTCATCAGACTCAGTCTTGAAAATAGCTCTGTAGGTACTGCAGCTCTGACCTGAAGCCTGGGGGAAGGAGGGGCATGTCACTAGTCTCTGCAAAGAGGCCTAGGATGGAATAAGGGATCAAGAATAGACTCTCAGGTCAGGAATGTCAGGGTAAGAAAGCTTGCACTGCTTTTGTCTGTGATACATCTATTGTAAGACTAAACTGCTTCAGTCTGTTAAACCAGCATTGAATTCAGAAGTGACACAGGGGGTGGTAGATTTCTGAAAGGCTTTACATGCCTTGTCTTGAACCCCGGTGCATACCACTACAGCCACTAAATTGTGCCTGCACCCACCCATTCCACTATCAACAGTTAGGTAGTCTCTGACTGAATTCATGCAGTTTAAAGCAGTGGTTTTCAAACTTTTTTCTCAGGACCCAGTTGAGAAAAAATCATTTATATCTGCAACCCTTCAACTACATCTTTAAGCAATGCATTCCAGTCTTCTGGTGGTGGCAGCAGGAGGAGGTGCTGCGAGCCAGTACCTGAGGGTCTGTGACCCTGTACTGAGTCCTGACCCTTGGGACAAAGAAATTCTTTGGGAGCACATACACAAAACATTACATAGTTTGTTATGTGGTGTTTCTTCTCTCCTGAACACTGAAATTAATCAAATGAAAGGAGAACCAGTTCCTTGGATTCAGGTATGCAAGCAGCCCCAAAATAGAGGCAATGTAGGTAAACCCAATCAACATCAGAGGTGACTTCTGCAGTGGATTTAGTGTGAGTAAAGATTATACAGATCAGCAGGCCAATCAGCAGGAGTTAAAGTAAATCAGGACTTCCCGGGTGTCTCTTTGTTTTATTGGTTTAAGCCTGGATCCTGCAGAAATTCATGTATGAGTTCAGTAGGCTGACTCATGCATGTCACGGTAAATTAAAGTGCAGTAGTAACACAGGTTACCTTTGCTAACTATACTTTTACTGAACAGCTTTCTTTCCAGGATATTAAAGTTTTGCATGTGGTCTCCTTTTGTATGAGCTTTCGCCACCAGCCCCAGCCACACCAGCTGGCTCCTCAGCCTCTTTCTCTTGAGTTTCTTCTGCCTTTGCTCTGCTGTTCCCTGGATCCCTTCTTTGGACCCACAGCCATAACACCTTGAGCTCCCATGAGTCCCTTGAAATTTATCTCCATCCATTGTGTGATCCTCAGAAGTTATACAGAAACAAGACAAATATTTCTGGTGATTAAAAACTAGTTCCACTTGTCATGACCGCTGTACTCTCTCTGCCCTGAAGAGGGCAGACTCTACTCCAAATACTTGTGTTTAATCCTGTCGTCCCAGTCTGCCTGAGTGAATTACCTGAGCCTTCCCCTTTTCCCAAGCTGCCTCTGCTCTCTAGCCACCTTCCCATGAGCCACTCATCTTCTTCACTGGGTATGGCTCTCTTTGTGGAGCTACCTGGGAATTACAGGAGGGCAAGCAGTGAACTGTGTGTCTTTTTGGAACAAGCTGTGTTATCATTTAGTGGTTCTCAACCTTTTCTCTGTCATGACACACCCGACAGATGATGTTTTCCTGCATGACACAGTGCAATCCAGTGGTGCTCTGGCAGAGAGCACTCTGGAGGCTGCAGCTAGCCAGTCTTTGGAGCGCCACAGCCTCCTCTGTGCTCCCAGCCCAAGTGCTGCTGCTAGTGTCCAGCCCTTGCCCTGCTCCCAGGCTGACTTGTCTCCAGGCTGAAGCACATAAGCCCTTTTACTCATCTGACCCTGAGTACCTACCACCTGTGTTAGGCAGCAGGAATGGGCCTTTGAGGGCTGCAGAGGGTGTCAAGTGTTAGGAGCTCCAAGCCGGCTCAAAGCTGAGCTGCAGTGGTTGAGAACCGCTGGCTCACAGGGCCTTGGGTACAGTACAGCTGACGCTTGCTCTGGTTTATTTTCCATTACTGAGCTGAGCTAGGAGAAACTGTGGGTTAAGCCAATTCCCTAAATTATGCCTTCAATATCTTTGGTGCTGTCAGTCACATCCCTTTCGGACCTGGAACTTAGTGAACACTGCAGGAGCAGGTACTAAGCGATCAGAGGTTTAGATCAGTCCTTGCTGTCACAAGCATTTTACATTTAGTTCCTTCTCCTGCAGAGTTCCCAAGCAGATGGGCTGGTGGCTGTTCTAAATGTGCACTCTATAATACCATCAGAGTGATTTGAGCCCCATCCATAATGTGGTCTATTGCTCCCTGCAGGGATAGCTGGCTCTCTAACACATGAGCCATGAAATCAACTGTCCTTTGCAAAGTGAGGTTGTCAGCGGTGTTCTGTATGCTGGCGTCCTTATGCTGTTTGTTTTTGTCTTTTTTTGTACTTCCAGGTAGGCCCTTAGTATCCATTCTAACATTCTGTGTGCCCCTAATTGGTCCCAAAGATTGCTGGTGTTTACATTGGTACTTCCATATCTAAGTGACCAAAACTGTTCCCACAATAAAGACCAGATTTGCCAAATCTAGCCCTAAAAATGCAAACGCCCTACATAGCTAATCCAGTCTGCTTCCCTTTGCCAAGGCAGGACACAGCCACATGGTGCACTGTGCAATTTCCTTTAAATCAAGTTGTGGAGTTGGGGTTTTGCTGTGGCTGAGAGTCTCCAAAGTTCATTCAGGGCTTTCTGGAAACTATACCTATGGTAAATGCAGTGCTCCTGAGCAGTAGTGACACAGGTTAGTAAAAGTTGTGGTTTGCAAAAAGCATCTTTCACCTGATTATCTCACCACACCCGGTGAAAGTGACAGGTCAAAGTTATCATCCTGAGCTCCTCAGGGTAGGGATCAGTGGATGAAGAGTGCCCGCCACCTTATAAGTGTGACTGTAAATAAATAATAATGGTGAAACTGAGGCATGGAGATCTGGAGACTTGCCTCAAGATCAGTTGGAGAACTTCAAATGGAACACAGGAGTCCTGACTCATCTCATTTGCAACACTCTTGTTTTAGCATTAGCTGTGTAAATGTCTATTTCTTAAACCTTCTTAACTGGGAAAAGGCCCTTTCTCAGAAAAGTCCAGAACTGCACATAATTGTCGACATTGTCAAATCTCTTTATCACAAGCCACTCTTGTGGGACTTGCAAATGACTAATCAAAAGAAAATCAGAGCTCCCTCTGTTGAAGAGACAAGGCTTACAGCAGCAAGCACCTTACTGCTCAGCCAGTTCTGTTTCAAGTCATTACGCTGCAGCTGTCAATTGTCCCCCATTCCTGGCTGGGCTGGAAGGGCAGCCATCCAGGGGAATAATAGTAGCAGTAGCCTCTAAAGCCAGGTAAATATCCCCATAGAAACAATTCGCTGATGTAATTGCTATGAAAAAGCCACATCAGGCTGAGGATGCAAAGTGTATTAACACCAAGATCTCTTTCCCCATCCTGTGGCTGGATGGTACCAAAAGTACAGCTGTGATTATCTGCTTCCTTTTAACAGATGTCTCTCTGAACAGGACCTTTTCCATGATCCCCTCTCTGCCAGTCGTTAGCAGTCTCAAATGGGCTGGCTCCCAAAGAGCCTTAAGAGGATTGTTTTAGAAACCCATCATCTCCCACTCTTCTCTAACTGAAACATGTCTCTCTTCAGGGACAGGCTTAACCTGCTTCTACATGAGAGCTACTGAACCATTTTTATCATGAGGCTTAGAGACTGAAGGAGTAAATCCTGGCTGGAAATTGAATGTGCTAGGCTCCTAAAGAGAACAGCAGCATCTTTTCTTACTGACATGCAGTTGGGGAGACTGGTTTGACCTTCATGGCTGATGTGCCTCCACTGTATCCAGAGGCAGCCTTAGATTATATGGAGCCCTAGGCAAAGGCCCATTGTGGAGCCCCCTATAGGAACTAAAAGCCTTGTCTGCCCCTCCCACCCCGGCTCCAGCTCCTTGACACCAGGCTTGCCTCATCTGCCCCTCCTGGCCCTGGGCCCCATCTCAACTGTCCCCACCTCCAGCTGCTTCTCCCCATCTCACCTACTTCTGCCCAATGCTAGTCTTCGCATTTCCCCTTCTCCCCCATGGCCTAGCCCAGCTCCCCTTTCATAGAACTGTAGAATATTAGAGCCAGCATAGACCTCATCAGGTAATCTAGTCCAACCCCCTGCTAAAAGCAGGACTACTCCTACTGAATCATCCCAGCCAGGGTTTTATCCAGCTGGGTCTTAAAAGTTTCCAAAGATAGAGATTTCACCATTTTCCCTTACCCCTCTAGAAGAACAAGCTGCCTGAACCTGGTGGAGATAGCTTTAAATCGCTTGCTCTTCTTCTCCTGCACAGGACCATGTGTCCTGCAGGGCAGGAGAACTGAAGTTCAGCTCCTTCCAGGTGGGTCTCACCTGCTGGGGCATTGGCTGTGGCCATGGCTCAGAGCTCTCCAGCTGCCAAGGGGCCCTGCTGGCCACTGAATTGGGGATGAGGCCCCTTGCTTCTTGGGGCCCCAGCTGGTCGCCTGCTTCGCCTACCTCAAAAGCCACCTGTCCTGAAAAGGCACAGACTAGGGGAAAGCTTATGATGAGAAGCATGCTTCTCTGTCCATGGGGGTTGGGCTGTTTTTGAAATGTGTTTGACATCTGAAGGTATGGGGGAAAGGCCAAGTGTGACTGGTATGGGTGAGACAGCTCTGCCTTCCTGTTTCCAATTTCTGTTCCTCTTAATTGCTGCAAGCCTTTGGGGGAGTGAGATTGGCTTGCCTGCCTGCTGCTCGATTGCCTTGCAGGAGTGTAGCAGCCATCTAAAGATGTCATTAAGAACTCATGTTAGCAGTGGAGGAGCTGCTGGTGGTGCTCTGGTTAATGAGGTGCTCGACAGTAGCTAAGACACATTCTTCTTTCTCCTGACCTCTTGGGAAGCCCACCCAAGCACAGCATGAGTTTTGTTCTGAGGAGCTGGCTCACAGAGCAAAGGAGGACACTAAAGAGGAGGGTGTCAAGGAGAGATTTCACTCCCTGAGTGAGGGGCTTATGAGAGGCAACCAGCAAATGTGGACGGGTTGCAAGTGTAGAGCATGAAGCCCAGGCCAGTAGAAGAGAGTTCAGTACAGGCTTATGGTGCCAATGGGACCATAGAAACGAAGGTTTGGTCTGCTCTAGGGAAATTAAAGTTCCCCTTGCACATGCCACATAAGCATAATGTCCTAGATGAACATTTCCCTTCCCTTCCTTCTGGACTGAGTGCTTGATAGTTTGCCCCAACCCCAGTGGTGAATCCTAACAGAGAAGGGAAGAGACCTAATGCATCATCCAGCCCCTCCACCAACCAATGCAGGATCGTTTTCTATAGTCACTATTTCAATGTTTTGTTCTGTTCAGTATCAGAAAGCCCCACTAGTTTCCCCTGCTTCCCGAGGAAGGCCAGTGTCACGGAGAACCCAGAAAAGCCTCTTGGATCCCCTCTGTTCACAGCCTCCAGGACTCTGCTACGGTGGAGCTTTCTCCCCTGACCCAGGGTCTCCACGCTACCTGTAGCCAGCTTCCCAAATCCAGGCCCAAAGAGTCCGATCCTTGCTCTGTCTGGTCTCCCTTGGGGGGGGTTCCTCCCTCCACGAGGGTCCCAGGCATCCCAATCAGCAGTGCCACTCAGCCAGTGTAGCAGTCAGAGGGTTTATTAGCAATCCACTTTGCACAGCAGCTAGGACAGTTGGCTCTCAGATCACCTAGGAGGGCAGATAGTAAACCCCCAGGACAAGCCCCGGAGGTCCTGCCCCTCCGACCTCCATCTTCCTTCCTCCTCTCTCCTCTTTGTCCTCCCCTCTATCCAGCTGCCCTGCCCCTGGTCTAAACCAGCCACAACCTGTCACACCCAGGGGGTCCAGGTGAGGTCGCACTAAAGCCTCTCCCCCCCCAGTGGTACCTATAGTTATCACACCCCTGTGTCCCATCACCAGAATACCATCACCAAAGAACAGGAACAGAAAAGAAGAACCACAGTAACCCAAGAGGTTTTCTTACTTCATCACAGCCAGTTCATAGCCTAATGCTTCTAGGAAACGCTCCTGCACTCTGCTTTAGTGAAGGCTGTGTTGTTTATTGTTTAAATGTCATCTCTAACTGCTCTAAATTCTGACTGCTTAAGCAGATTGTCTTGAAATTGGTTATCCCTTATGGCAGTGCTAGGTAATGAAAGTGGTACAAATTTGCGGTCATTTGAGAAAGGGGTTTCTGAGATTTCCAATAGCTTAAATGCTGTCTCCTATATATCATTTGATTACCCTGTTATAGACATATCGTACTCTGTGAATATGCTTCCTGTCACCCACTTTGCAATATCTGTAGGCTGTACTCGTACATCACCTCTTAATCACATTCTGTATAATTTGACTCTTTCAGTCTGTCCTCATCCCCCTATTCATTTTTGTTGCTTTACTTTAAACTCCCACCTTGGAAACATTTTGCAGTGATCTGTATGGTGGTACCAAAGTACTAATGGAGGGGAGGTGCTGTGACCTGGGCCTTCTGTGATAATCTCCTGAATGTGCCAAAATCAGAGCAAGCTGCAAAACCATGGGCCAAACCACCAAACCATTGATGAGTGGTACTTAAACCAGTGTCCCAGTCAGTAACAAAACATTCTTCTGATTCCCCACTCTGGTCATCAGCAAGCATAACAAATAGAAGCAGCCCCCTTTACTGCACATCAGCTGCTCCATCTAGCCACTGGGACTCTTAAAGAAATAGGTTCTCCTGACTCCAAAGGGCCAGCCACATCATCCAGCAAGAAATGGTCTGCAGATATCCGTGTTGTATCCACGGATGCAGATATCCACATATTTGCAGGGCTCTAGCTCTGTGCAAATAAAAATATGTGGATCCGTATCCGACCTGCATCCGCAAGAAATGGTCCGCAGATATCCGTGTTGTATCTGTGGATGCAGGTATAATGTGGATATCTGCAGATTTGCAGGGCTCTAGACATCAGTCCCAGGAAGATAAAGAGCAACAAAGTCAAGAAACAATCAGAGGGCTGGAGTGATTGGCATATAAAGAAAGATTTGGAGTGAAATCTAGATAACTTGTTTAAATAATGAAGCAAGTACAGATCCTGTCCAAAAGGATTTGAAACATGTAAAACTAAGGAATGAGGGTGTAGCAGGAAGAGATAGGCCAGACGGTTCTGCCTGTCAGCGGAGGGGCGGAGCCAGAGCCATGTCAATCAGGCTGGAAGTGGAGGGGTGGGACAGGAACAGGAAGTATAAAAAGGGAGGCAGTCAGCTTAGTTGAGCACTAGCTGCTAAAGGGGAGAGATGCACTGTGGCTTGCCCCTGCCCCTGCCCTGTCCCATGAGGGGAGCTGGGAGCTGCTGCTTGGGTGTGGGTCCACCCCAGGCCTGCAGGGAGAGTTGCCACCAGCAAGGCAGGTGGGTGCTCCCAAGCTGTTCCCTATGGGACTCCCTGGAGCCACTACCCTCTTGTGACTTGGAGGAGCTGCCCCTGGCTGCTGGGATCCCCAAGCCTCTGCCCACCTCATGTGACCTAGAGTAGTTGCCACTTGCGGAGGAACTTGATGGACTTCCTGACCTGCTGCTGCCTGATGAGATGGAAGGCTTGTATAATCTACCCTGGGGGGATTACCCTGAAAGCCCAACAGATGAGGTATGGCAGGAGTGTGAGGCCAGGGATAGCCCAAGGGAGTATGGGTCTCAGCCCTCGATGAGGAGTCACATCTCAGGGGCAGTGTGTTGCGGCTCAGACCCTGCTGACCCCTGTTGGGAACCTTGACTGGGACACAGTGGATCTGTGCAACCCAACACCTTTATTGATTCTGACCCCTGCCATACACCACCTCTCAGGTTGTAACCCTGAGAGGCAGCCTTGCACTTCCCTCTCACCCAAGTGACTGAAACTGTGAAACTAAAGGAGGACTAAAGACTTGGCAGTCCCCCCCCTCCCCCCAAGGGGCCAGGGACCTGAACCATCTGCCCCGTCCCCCTTGGGAGGGTGGGCAGCGTATCTACAGTTGGTGGACTGAGGTGGAAAGTGAAGGTAACAGGATGCAAAAGACTAAACTCAGCAAAAAGAAGCTGTCTATCAGTAAGTCTTTCTGATGAGGCAGAGCATGGAATTGTTTCCCAATAGATGGGTCTTTTCGAGCTAGCCAGGAGAATGCATAGCAGAGAACAATCCCACATTGTGTGATTGGAGTAGGTAGGAAGAGAAGATTGATCTAAGAGGCTTTTCTAGAAATGAAACAAGTAACCCCAATATGCCATGTGTACAGAGCTGGGTATTCTTTTCTGCAGTCAGCAGATTGCTTTATGCTGACCTCCTAAATATCTAGCTCATTATACAGTTTCATGTATAAATAAAACAAAAGTGGTTTCCAGGAGGATATAATTGTTTTTCTTTTTAGTTATACAGGATTTGTCTCTGTGTCAGGATATCCTGTGGGCTAATTTTCTTTTGTTTTTAAGGAATTAGATACCAGGTGCTGGGCACTAGTGAGTGATTTTTTGAATGGAGCTGAAGATGATGTACCTCTGGATTTCAAAGAGGACCCCCCCACACACAAGATCAGAAATGTTCTGTGGTGCTGAGGAAGGGGTTATGGAAATTCATATCTGGCTGTAAGTTTGGATTTAAAGCAAGCAAGGTGGGGTGCAGTGAGCTAACTGGACATAGCCATGAAGGATGCATTGTGCCCCTTCTGCTGCTTCAGCACAAGTGGTGGTGGCTGTCCTTGGTGACTGAGTGCCTAGGTTCCCTCCTTGCTGATGACTAAAAGAGGATGTTTACACTGCAGTCAGGCAGTGTGATTGCTGCCCGTACAAACATACCTGAACTACTTTGGTGGCAGGGGCTAGCTACCAAAATAAAAGCCTGCTGGGGACCTTGGGGCTGCACTCCAGTGACAAGCCTGTGGTGCCCTGACTTCAGTGCTATTATTCTGACAGCTAGATCACCCATGCTCGCTTTCCTTCTCTCTGCGTGGACCTCAAGTACAGTGGAGACACTCCTATAGTGAAACAAAGAAGGAGTCCATGGCACTTAAAGACTAACAAATTTATTTACCACATGCACTTTTGTGGGATGCATCTGACAAAGTGGGATTTTTCTCCCACAAAAGCTCATGCAATAAATGTTTTAGTCCAGTGGTTCCCAATCTTGAGTATGAGGACCACTTTTTGTGATCAAAAAATAGTGTAGACTCCCAAAAGATAAGTTGTTTGGCACTGACCACAAGCAGCAGTGCTGCAGAAGGGCAGTGGAGGACCTGGCCCCTGCCTGCTCCCAGGTGGTGCTCACAGTGGGCAAATACAATTCATTTAGAGCAGAAGTGTCAAACTCATTCAATGTGTGGGGCCACACTGGAGGGCAGGGCATCTGTCATGGTTCATGTGGCTGCATGGGCTGCCCAACCCTTTCCTTCTCCATGTTCAGAGGGCATGGGCTCCTCTTTCCCCCTCCCCAACTCTGCAGGCTCTCCCACACCTTCCCTTTTCCCTGCCCTGTGGGCTCCCCTTCCCCACACTGGCACTCTGACCTGCTCTTTCTCCTTCCCTTACCTTGTGGTTGCAGGCAAAAAAATCAGTCTCAGTCACAGGCAGCCAGGCTGGGGCTCCTGCCTTTCCCTTTCTCTCTCATCACTGTCAGTTACTCAGAATGCTGGTCTTTGGTTGGCTTAGTCCTGGTGGGCCTTTGATTGGCTTGTTCCCATGCGGGTCCCAGCTTCTTTTTCCTTTTTATATTTGTGATCTGTGCAATGTACTGTCAATCAAATTAGTATGCTGGCTGACTGACAGTGAAGCCTTGGGATGGAGGCCTGTGCAGTGGCTCTCTAGACCTGGCCTAGCTCACTGTGACTGAGACTCTGGTTGATTGGCAGACCACAGCAGAACTGAGCCAGGATTGGCTGGAGCACTTCCTTTGTTCCCCTCTGCTGTGACTTGGATCATGTGAGTGATTCAGAAGGATACCTCACCTTGCTATGCCAGAGCCCGTCCTTGTAGTTTTCTGCAGATGGCTTCTAGGCACAGCCCAAGCAGCAGCTCTGTGAGCCAGATCCAACCCTGTGGGCTGTAAGTTTGACACCCCTGATTTAGAGCCCTCCCCAGCACAGATTGCTGGATGTATTCACAGACCTCCTGCAAAAACTGGAAACCACTTAGTTTTTAAGTACCAGAGGACTCCTTACTTGTTTTGCCAAATGAGACTAACTCTCCTACCTCTTTAGAGCTTGGCAACAAGCAAGAAACCTACAGTGGGTAGTATTCACATTGATTTATAGAGTGCCTCTTGCAAACCTTAAGGAGGCTCCATTAATACTACCTGCATACTTATAGTGATCAGCTGTACCTCAGACAACTGCTCTGGGATGGAAGATGGCAGTCATTGTATGGCATAGCAACAAGTGCTGTTTCAGACAGGAAGCAAAGGAGAATACCATATCTAAATGAAACTCGGGCAGGGAATATGGGAAGAAAAGATTTTAGAGAGGAATGTGACTGGAAGTGGGACAGGGTGCTGGAGCCAATGTTTCTATCATCTGCAGTGATCACAACTTGCATTTAAATTAGGCCATTTTCTACCCTTCCAATCTTGTTGTGGAGTGTCTTCTCCATGCCCTGATTCTGCATATGGAATTAGAGCTGCCTTACGGCTTAGTCTTTCCAGATGAGCACTACTCAAACCTTAGCTTTCTGTCAAGGAGAGAACTGTCTCTGAACTGGCTTGGGATCTGAACCATAGAAAGGCTGTCTGGTTTAAAACCATGTATTTCTCTGGCAGTATGCAAGAATCATTGGCAAGTTAGAAAGCGTAATAGTGAATGCTCCAAGGTTCTTTGGAGGGTCTGGCTGCAGAACAGACTTTGCAGGGAGGCATTTTCCTTTAATCAGATGTCTGTGAGAATTATAAAAGGGCTTTTCTTGTCTCATTCCCACTCCCATCCAGCAGCCCTGGCCTTCAGGGGCAAGAACAATTTCTGATTTAACCTCCTCTCACATAAAACACATTTCTCCATGTCAAATGGGAAATGCTGCTTTCCTGTAGGGGTTGCATTGGAGAGGTATTCAGCAGGCTCTAGCCCACTCTCCATTTCAACTGGATTGTGTGCTTAAGAGGTTTTGCTCCATCTTGCTTGCTAAGGTCTCTTGGGAGTTATCTTGGGATGTGTGTGTATATATAGAAGAAATGTACAGCCCACAAAACCAAACCACACCACAACTCCCCATATAAATAAAGTCCCAACAGGATCAAAAGACTAATGACTTGAAGGGAGAATTGTAACATGGAGCCAGAAGTATAATGGGGTGTTTATTGTACAAATGAGGTGAAAGGGCCTGAGAGGTCAGTTAACCAGCCTTCTGGCACCTGGAGAAAGTTAGAAAAAAAGCACAGCAATGAGAGGTACACTGTTTCCATAAGGAGTTGGATTGGAAAGGAGGGATGGATTCCCTTTCTTTAGGAAGCAACCTGAAAAGTGAGCAGAGCAGACCAGCCAGGCTACACCTGGGGTGAGCTGAAAAGTTTGCCTGGAGCTAGGGGCTCTGAGGAACTGTGGCCAGCCTAAACTCCAGGGCATGTCAGCTGCTGGGCTGTGGTGTTTACTGAAACATAGAGACTCAGAGCAACAAAGGTACGCCTATGATGAGCTGAACCTGGTGGGCTTGTTGGTTGGGGTTTTGAATGTACTTGAATAAAGGACTCTGCAGGTCTGAAGGGGGCAGTGCTTGATAATGTGATCTGGCAGGAGGACCAGCTTGCTCAGCAGGCCAGAGGACAGTGGGGGGACTGAGGTAAGAGTTACTGCAGCCAGTCTGGATGGGGTGAGCTGGAATGTGACAGTTGCTAGAAGAAGAAATGAAATAACAAGCAGACTTTGACCTTTGTTATGTAAATGGTTGGACTCTGGTTCCTGGAGTAGTTGATGTACCACAGAACTACCACTACAGCTGACAGTCTTAGCACAGAGGCTAGTAACCAAGGCTCTTATCCAGCAAAGTATTTAAACCTGTGCTTAACTTTAAGCATGTGAGTAGTGACTTCAGTTGGATCTGTCCAAGTGCCTAAGTGCTAAATGGGATAACATATGGGGCTGTCTCCCATGCTCACTCTCTATTAGGACGATAAACTCTTCAGGGGGGAAAAGACTCTTCTGCTATTAAGTTTGTGTACAGTATTGATGAGGCACTTGGTCTCCATTGGGGCTTGTGGATACTAAAGTGATGCATACAAAGCTGTTCTGTGCTAGACAGAGAACATCAGTCTCTGGGGTTCTGACGCTGGCCCATTTCACTGGCAGCTGTATAGAATTTCTGCCCCCTGCCCCAGGACGGCCCTATCAGATCCTTTCAGTTAACTGCTGTGTTGGGGAGGTACCTGTTGTGTCAGACTTGCTGCTTTCCACCAGCTGTCTGCTCCTCCTCAGGTTGTGTTCCTTCCAAAGTGTACACGCTGGTATGAGAGGAGAAGGTAGCAGCAGCTTTTCTCTGAACTAATATAATACTTTCAGATAGGCATTAATGCCTTGGACGATAACAGCTCTATAATTGAGCCTCCCATAATGCTGCAGCAGATATCTAAAATCTCATTTGTATAATGCCTGGTTACAATTTCTGCTGAGAGATTACTGTCCGCCTCCACTACCCTTGAATAGAAACAAATAACTTCAAGCCATCCAAAAGCAGGGGAGAGAATTGCTGCCCATCTAATGAGCACAAACATCTCAGGACATCAGTCCCCATAGGCAGGTTGTGCCAGATGGCTGGAAGTTCCTGGATGTTTGCTGACAGTGTTGCTCTGAGTATTTTTAATGCTTTAGTCATGACAAATAGACAAGGTACAGGGTAGAAAACCCCATGGGGCATTATAAAGGCACAGAGCATCCCATGGGTATTAGAAGCACCTGATGCTGTGCATTCTAGGGCCTGTTACAGATACACATGGTTCACCATGGAAAGGAAATAAAAGCACCCACTATGGCTGTGTTCACACAGAACTCTTATTTTGAAATAACAGAGGTTGTTTTGAAATACCCTGTTCACACAACGCAGGTTGTTTAGAAACAACAGCACCCATTGTTTCAAAACAATGGCGTTTCAAAACAACTTAAACCCCATGTAGGGATGAAACAATGCCATCCGAACATGTTTCGAAACAAGAGTGACTTGTTTCGAAATAACTGTTGCCTGAAACTATTTCGCTTTGAGCTTTTTTCAAGTTATTTTGAAATAAGGCATTATTTCGATACAAGTTGTTTCGACACAACTTGTATCGAAATAATGCCTGTGTGTGAACACAGCCTATGAGTCAGGTGAGCCTCTCTGCACAGGGGCTTCCCAACTTCCTCACACACCTGTGCAAGTCTTAGCACAATCAGATTCCTGTAACGTTTCTGCCCTTTACACTGGCTCATTCTTTACCACGTATCGTTTTAGTTCCTCTGGCCTCTTTCTCCCCCCCCCCCCCTGAGAAAGTTCCATGCTCCAGTTGATTGGCTGAGTGTCATGGCTCTCTGCAGGATGTTTAAGACTTTCTTAAAAAGTCGTTGAGCAAGACAGCATGTAATTCTGTAATCCAGTCTTTAGAGCATTCACTAGGAGGCTGCATGTGCAATTCCACATGTCACTCAGTTATTATTTAGCCACAGTGGAGCAGATCCAACCAGAGAGACTGAAAGAACTCTACAGCAGAATATCCCATAGCTCCAGGACTTAAAGTATAATTCAGTGGGCCTCAGAACCCTCCTAAATTGGCAGGCCCCCTCACCCACCCCAGCTACTGCCCCGGCCCTCATCTTGTCATTGATCCCCCAACCCTTCAACTCCCTGCCATGTCACGCCATCTTCCTTTGCTGCCCCAAGCCAACCACCTCCCCTGTGCCCTTTCCCTGTTGGGCCAACTTGCCTGTCCCTGAACTAGGGACTTCCCTAACTCACCCCCCCAGCCCTCTTGAATTTCCCAACACCCCCCCAGTTGTCAGCTAGTAACAGTGTTATACCAAATTAGTGAGCCCCCTGCACACCCCCAAACCTCTCCCTATACCCCCCTAATTTGAAGTCCTGGGGAGAATAGTGCCCTGCCCCTCCCTCCTAGGGCCCTTTACCTGGCCACCATGCACTGCGAAGTGGCCCTGGCCCACTCCATCCTGAGCCTGCTCTGACTGATCATGCTCAGAGCCTCTGAGCATGCTCGGTCAGAGCAGGCTCAGGATGGAGCCTCAGGCCAGGGCAGCTCCTTACCTCCCAGAACGCACAGGAATGGTGTTCCAGGGCCTGCTATCTTTAGAGCCTCAGCATTGGGGGCCCTGAAAAATAGAAATAGACCTGGAACGCTGCATTCTGGGGTCTACTATTTTTACATGGTGGGCCCCAGAATGTGGCATTTTGACTCTAGTTTCAGGTTCCTGGAACATTGAGCACCTAAAAATAGTGGGCCCCAGAACACCTTACTGGTGTGTTACAGCCTACTTTAACCTCTGCATAGCTCAGTGGTTAGAGCACGGGTTGGTGACCTCTGCTGTCCCCTGTGCCAGCCCCTCCCTCTAATCCTGTTCGGGGTGGGGGTGAGGCAAGCAGGGGGGAAAGGAGCTGCTCTGCTGACTTTTGCAGCCTCAACCCTGCAGGTGGGTGAGGCCAGCAGGGGAAAGCAGCTGTGGCATCCTTGCAACCCTGCAGAGCAGTGCAGAAGGGCTAAGAGCCCTGCATGTTGCTCAGAATGGACACACATGCCATCTTTGGCACACATGCTGGGGATTGCCAGCTCCTGGGTTAGAGCATCCTCCTGAGAGGTGGGAGGCCCCTGTTCAGATCTCTTCTCCTAATCAGACAGAGGGGGCACTTGAGCAGGTGGTTTCCTGCATCTTAGAGGGAACATTGCACCTGAGAGGTGCTGGCAGCTGAGCAACTCATGTTGCTTGCTGCGCTGCACACCCCCACTCCTGCAGGACCACTCCTAGCCACCCCCTGCTCCCAGCTGCCCCTACTCCCGCTGGCCCCCCACCCCCATGGACCTGCTCCCGGCTGCCCCCCTGCCCCCAGCCATGCCTGCTCCCAGCTGCACCCCCGCCATCCCCACGGGCCTGCTCCCGGCTGGCCCTCCCACTCCCGCTACCCAACAGCCTCCCTGCCCCCCCACTCCCAGCCAGCCCCCACTCCTGGCAGCCCTCCCACCCCCATGGGCCTGCTCCTGGCCACCCCCCTGCTCCTGTGGGCCCACTCCTGGCTGCCCTGCAGCCTCCCTGCCCCCACTCCTGGCAGCCCCCCCACCCCCATGGCTGGCAGCCCCCACAAACTTAACTTGGGGCTGGAGCTGCATGGCCCAGCCACAGCTCCTGGGGCCAGAGAAGCTCTACAGAGCATGCTCAGATTTTCTGGGCATGCTCAGTTAGAGCTTCTCTGGGAGGGAATTTTGAAAACTTCCTGCTCCACAGGAGTTCTCAGCTGGGACTGTGGCTGCCGGCCATGCACTGCCGGCAGCCTTCTCTGCACTGGCGGCTGTGGTGAGCTGCACTGCAGCGTGCCAGCGCAGCTTAGAGGGAGCATTGCTCAGTTGGGTTACTTACCAGGAACCATCCTTCTTTGAGATGGGCTGCTTGCATACATTCAGTATTAGGTGTCTACATGTTGCAGCGCATGATTGGCCAGAAACTCTTAGCAGAGCAGGGTCAGCAGCCAATGCCCCTTCCAGCCACTCCCGTGGCTATATATGTGACCCTGACCCTGACCCTCCTCAGTCCCTTCTAATTACCAACTCCGGGTAGTGGGGACAGTGGGATGGTCCTGAATGTATGTGAGCAGCCCATCTCGAAGACAGACGGTTTCTGGTAAGTAACCCACTGTTCTTCTTTGAGCACTACCTGCATCATTCAGTATTAGGTGACTACTAGCCATACTTTGGATGGTGGACAGAGTTGAGTTTTCCTGCCATCAGCACAGCTACCCATATAATGGCAAACTCAAGGCATGGAAGGGTGCCTGAATAGTAGGCCTTCCAGCCTACATAGGGGAATGTACTGTTAACCCTCGATTCCTCCTGAGAGAACACTGGGCAAGGGAAACAATGAAAGGTTACATGTCACCTTTCCTTGGAGGCTTGAACTATTAGTATGGGGCTGTCCTAACTTGTTTTGGATGCCCTCAGTGTTGAATATGGTTAAACAAGCAAGGAAGACAGAAGAGCCACATTTTGCCTACCCACTGCATGACAAGTGACTGTCATGCCCCAGGGATAAAGGGGAGGATTAACCCACCCTCCCCACATGGGTGGGGTTTGACACTTGTACGTGTAAGTGTCTAGGTTGATTCAACAAGACCAATGCACTGAGAGCACATTAAGG
This sequence comes from Podocnemis expansa, assembly GCA_007922195.1. Lineage (NCBI taxonomy): Eukaryota > Metazoa > Chordata > Testudines > Podocnemididae > Podocnemis > Podocnemis expansa. The sequence continues at coordinate 46,399,029 of ML682004.1, forward strand.
CTAGTATTCATCACACAATCATTTTTTTGTGGGCGCAGTTCTGACTTGATGAGGGAGATCCCATGTTGATGGAAATTGACTAACCAGGAAGAGGGGAAGTCAATAACAGTGCCCTGCAGGTCCTAGGAGTGAGCATGACTTCCGAGTCCCTTCACTGAGAGGGAGAACAATAATGTAGACTCAGCAGTGTTGCTGGCATGAGATCTGTAACCTCTAAATGTAATCTCTGTTCAAACTCGGTTGAGATGGATCCAGGTATGGTCCCTCCTCCTGGGGGGGAGTAGGCTCTCCCTGAGGGGAGTGGCCCTATGGGGGTCCCCAGCAAGTTAGAGAGGAGGGAAGGGTTCTGAGCAGATGGCCTATATCCATGTTTCTGGTATCAAGAGGAAGTTTTGTCTTGGGACCTCCTTTTGGTAGGGTCCCAGTCTCAGAGCCCAACCATCAGAAAGGGGAAGGGAACCCTTAGAGATTGCAACTAAGATAGGATAGTAAGGGGTAAGGATGTTTGTCTTGGGCCTAGTTGGTCTCTAGCAATTCTGGAGCCAACTGCCCGTACTTCCAAGCCTTCTCTTGCCCTGCTTTACAGATATGAGCAAGACTAGGGAATAGGGAGCAGAAGAGGGACAACTGCTTTGTTAATAGGAACCCCTCCTTTTCCCTGTAATGGGTACGTAGGTTCTCTGACCCTTTTTAATTGTACTTTGGACCGCCTGTGGCTTGTAAGGAGATAAGACTTGGAAGCTTCAGTCTCTTCAGTGGACCAAACGTCTTGTAGTCTCTCTGTGCATGTGCCCTCTGGTATGATCTGCCCTGGGATGTGTAAATTATTTCCCTCTGGTGGGAAAGCATTGATGTGCCCCCCCCCACTTGTCTGATAGCAGAGGGTGGGAGGGAAGGGTTACCCAAGAGAACAGTTGAGAGTTCCACTTTCAGAAGGAAAGAGGGAGGGGTTAACAGCCCAAAGAACTAGATCTTTGTCCATGAAAGGGGACTCTGCTTAAAGGTGAACCATGCATTATATTGTCAGCTTTGCTTAAGGACCTCAGGGATATATACCACCACGCAAGGGATTCGTCCCACTCGCTATTGTCTGTTGGGGTATGCAGGATACAGATGAGCCCCTTATAGGCTGCTCATGAAGCTGCAAGTGTCCCACCCATCACTGGGTAAGGGACTTCCTGCAAGACCCTGGTAACTGTCAGTTCCCTTATGGGGATCTGGGGGACCCCTAGTGGGGAAGGGAAGGGTAGGTGTTATGTCTATTACCACCTGGGCGACAGTGGTTGATCCACCCCGGAGGGTCAAGGTACTAACATAGGCTGGCCTGGCAGGGCAAACACTCAATTTGGCATAGTGCCACTAGTAGGAGCAAAGGGTCATCCCAGTATTGGTCTACAAAGGGGTTAAGGAACCCTGAGAAGTTTGTGAGGGGATCTAGGATGAGGGAAGGGAGAGAGACCCATAGGAGGGCATCCCTACAGGGGCCTGATGGGACTAAGGCTGGAGCCCCGTGTTCCCCATTTCCTACAGTTGGGTTTGTACATGGCAGGGGGGGGGGTATTAGTGTTCCCTGTCACCTTTGCAGCTGGAAGGATGGTTCTCTCCACGCCCATATGACATATGGGTTTATCCTGGGGCAAGTCCATTTTAGGAGTGTGGTGATAGGGCACCCCGACTATGTGCCAAAAGTGGTTATAAGAAGTTAAGGGGGTTTTCTTGCCCCTTCCCTTGCATCCTCAGGAGATCAGGATGATGAGGTCCCTGAGTCTCCATCTGTAGGGCTGGGAGGGGTTAGGAGTCTCCTCTCCTACCCCAGAAGTGTGGGGTTATTCCACCCCAGCTCTGGTGTGGGTGGAAAAACAGGACCGTGGTGAGTAAAAGCTGATGCTAAGTCATACAATCCTAGGGTTGGAAGGGACCTCTTGAGGTCATGTAGTCTAACCCCCTGCCAAAAAAATCAGGACCACTCCCACTAAATTATCCCAGTCTCCAGAGATGGAGATTCTACCATCTTACTAGGAAGCTCATTCTAATGCTTTACCACTTGTCTAGTAATAAAGTTTTTTCCTAATATCCAGCCTTGACCTCCCCAGCTGTAACTTGAAACCACTGCTCCTTGTTCTGTCCTCTGTTACTAATGAGAACAGCTGAACCCTGTCCTCCTTGGAGCATTCCTTCAAGTAGTTGAAGTTTGCTATCAAATCCCCCCTCAGTCTTCTCTTCTGCAGGCTAAATAAGCTTAGTTCCTTCAGTCTTTCTTCATAGGTCTTGTGCTCTAGCCCATTGATAATTTTTGTTGCCCTGTGCTGGACTCCTTCTGATTTGCCCACATCCTTTTTGTAGTGGGGAGTCCAAAACTGGACACAGTATTCCAGATGTGGTCTCACCAGTGCAGAATAGAGGGGAATGATCACATTCGTCAATCTGCTGGTAATACTTCTTTTGATGCAGCCCAGTATGCCATTGGCCTTTTTGGCAGCAAGAGCACACTGCTGACTCGTATCCAGCTTCCCATCCACCATGACTGCCAGGTCCTTTTCTACAGTGCTGCTACTTAGCTGATCGCTCCCCAACCTGTAGCAGTGCATGGGGTTTTTCCACCCCAAGTGCAGGACTTTGCACTTGTCCTTGTTGAATCTCATGGGATTTCTATTGGCCCACCGTTCCAGTTTGTCAAGGTCTCCCTGAATCCTGTCCCTGCCCTCCAGCATGTCTACCATTCCCCCCGCTTGGTGTTGCCTGCAAACTTACTGAGTGTGTAATCTATTCCATCATTCAAATCAATAATGAAAACATTGAACAGAACTGGCCCCAGGACCAACCCCTTGGGCACACCACTTGTTACTGGTTGCCAACTAGACATGAAGCCATTGATTGCTACTTGCTGTAACTGTTGATCTAGCCAGTTCTCTATCCACCTTACAGTCCACACATCCAACCCATACTTCCTTAACCTGCCAACGAGAATGCTGTGGGAAACCATATTAAAAGCCTTGCTAAAGTCAGGGTATATCACATCAGTGGCTCTTCCCGCATCCACAAATCCTGTCCATCTCATCATAAAGGTGATGAGTTTGGTTGGGCATGATTTACCCTTGGTGAATCCATCCCGATTGTTCCTGATCACTCTTTTCCTCCAAGTGTTTCAGGATGGATTCTTTGAGAACCTGCTCCATGATTTTTCCAGGGATTGAGGTGAGGCTGACAGGTCTGTAATTCCCTGGATCCTCCTTTTTGCCTTTCTTGAAGATGGGCACTATATTTGCTTTTCTCCAGTCCTCTGGCACCTCCCCCATTCGCCAAGAGTTTTCAAAGATAATGGCCAGTGATACTGCTATCTCATCAGTCAACTCCCTCAGCACCTCAGATGCAGTTCATCTGGCCCCGTGGACTTGTGCACATCCAACTGCTTTAAGTAGTCCCTTAGCTGACCTTCCATCACCAAGGGCCTCTCTTTCTCTTTTTTTATTTTTCTGCTGTACCCAGTGTAGTGGGCTGGGAGCTGGCCCTCCTTGTGAAGACTGAATTAAAAAAAAAATTTGAGCACTTCAGCTTTTTCCTCTTCCTCCATCACGAGGTTACCTGCCCCCATGCAGTAAGGGACCTACACTATCCCTGATCCTCTTGTTGTTGATATACTTGTAGAACCCCTTTCTGTTATCCTAAGCATCCCTTGCTAGTCACAACTCCCAGTTGTCCTCTGTCCTTTCTGATTTTATCCCTGCAGTCCCAAGGAATATCTTGGTAATCTGTCCAAGCTTCCACTTGCTGTAAGCTTCCTTTTTATGCTTTAGCTCAATGCAGAGTTCTCTGTTAAGCCACAGTGGGCACCTTCCACATTTGCTGTTCTTTCTGTTCATCAGAATGGTATCTTCCTGTGCCCTGAGCAGGGTTTCTTTAAAATATAGTCAGCTCTCTTGGGCACCTTTCCCCTCAGATCAGCCTTCCAAGGAATCCTGCCTATCAGCTCCCTGAGGGAGCCAAAATCTGCTTTTTCTGAAGCCCAGGGTCTGCATTTTGCTGCTTTTTTTCCATTAATCAGCATCTTGAACTCTATTATCTCATGGTCACTGCTGCCCAGGCTGCCATTGACTTCCATAATGGAGCTGTGAGCAGTCAGAGCTCTTTTACATACAGTGCTACTCCTCCCCCTCTTCTTCCCTATCTGTCCTTCCTGAACAATTTATACCCATCCATGGCAGAGCTCCAGTCATGCAAGCTATCCCACCACATCTGTTGTTCCAATTGTATCATAGTATGTGCCAGTAATACCAATCCTTCCTGCTTGTTTCCTAGGCTCCTTGCATTTGTATACAGGCACCTAAGATACAAGGCTTTTTTTTTTTTTCTTTTAATTCTTTTGCATCTACCTCCTTGGATTTTCTGCCAGCGTCATCCTCCTGCACTTGCCTTATGTATTAAAAGTTCGTTAGAACATCTAACACAATTATTTGATTTCCCCCCCCCCATGTTCCAACTACCCTCTTTTATCCCTGGTGTTATAGTTCTGGCACCCCCCAAGTTCCATCCGTTCCCCCAGGTCTCCCACACTTCACTTAACTGTGGGCTTTGGTCTCCTTTCCCCCTTCAAACCTAGTTTAAAGCTCTCCTCACTGGGTCCGCCAGTCAACATCTGAATATGCTCTTTCCCTTCCTTGACGGATGGAGTCCATCTCTGCCTAGTAGTCCTTCTTCTTCCTGGAACAAAGTCCTCTTGATGACACCATTTTTGCAGCCAGGCATTCACCTCCAGGATGCATCTGTCTCTGCTCAAGCCCCTACCCTTGACTAGAAGGATCAAGGAGAACACCACCTGTGCTCCAGACTCCTTCACCCATGCTCCCACAGCCCTGTAGTCACCTTTGATCTGCTGAGAACTACCTCTCACAGAATCATTGGTTCCCACATGGATGAATATCATGGGGTGGTAGTCAGAGGGGCGGATGATTCTTGACAGTCCCTCCATGATGTCTCGAATGCAAGCACTTGGCAGGCAGTAATACCTCCCAAGATGCCTTGTCAGGGCGGCGATGGGTGCCTCCATCCCCCTTAGAAGTGAGTCCCCAACTACCACAACCCTACGTTTCCTCCTAGCTGTGGTGGATGTGATCCTCCCAGCCTTGGGGGTGCATGGCATTTCCTCTTCCACCTCATCCATCCTCTCTAGTGCTGCATAATGGTTCTTCACCACAGTGGAGGGTAGGATGTGAGCAGGGGTGGAGCACTGTCTGCTGCCAGAGGTAACCAGCCGCCGGTGTCTTCCCTCTGCCATAGGCATTCCATCCTTCCCCAGTCGTGCAGCAGTAATCTTCAGCATCCACGAGAAGACTTGATACTATCCAGGTGCTATCGGGGAACTTCTCGAGCATGGATACTCTTTAGCCTAGCCACTTCCTCCTGTTACTCTCCCACCTGCCTCCTGAGAGAGTGATTCATTTCCCCAGCCTGATTGTCTGTGACTGGGAAATACTGGCCACAGTCCTTGCAAGCCCACACCAGAATCTGTGTAGAGAGATCCATGCTCAGGATGTGTGTCTGGCTACAGGCACAAGTGGAGGAGACAGAAGGGGCACTGGCGCAAGCAATGCAGCTCCTCTACATCGTGGCCTCACCAGCTCCTCCCCATATTGCCTCTCAAACTCCCCTGTTTTCAGTCCCCCTGGTTGCTAGTGCTCCCTGGTCACTCAGCCACTGACTTTTAAGGCCTTCTCTGCCTAAGTCAGCCCTTTCCTCTCATTAAACATGCAGGGGAAGGGTGATCACAAGGCTGATTGAAGCTGGTGTTCAAAGGTGAGCAGGGAACAATGGTCCAAACAGCTCCCAGACAATCACAGTCCCACTTCCCCCAGTAACTGGCAACTAACAGAAATCACCTGTAGGGAAAGACAGAGCTAGCAATTCACTCACCCAAGCTTAGCTCTCTCCCTGGCTCCTTCAGCTACGGGATCACCTTCACCTCCTTTCTGAGTGCTTCACCAACTCCTTCCCTCTCAAACTCCCTGTTTTCAGTCCCCCTGTTTGACATCTAAATGAAGTGGACACAGTACTCTTGTATGCGGCCAAGCTGACTCAGGCTGTTGCGTGAATGGAGCTGGAGCCTGGGTGAAAAGAGGTGGGCAAGAGAAAATGAATGCCAAGTCCCCCGAACAGTAGTTCGGGTGTAGAGTGGTTGATCTGGTGTGTCACTGTCTGGGTCTAGGGGACTGTTTATGATTAACTCTTCATTAATACTTCATATTTGTAGTAATCCATATGTGATATGTCATGTTTTATATCAATAGAAAGGCTATAATCTGCTAAAAATGATGATGTAGGTATCATGCCTGTATTAGAAATTACACTCCTGCATTTATTTTCATCCAATTCTGAAGAGGGAGAACTTACAAAGCATCTGACAAAGTGGGATATTCTCATGTGATAAATAAATCTGTTTAAGTGCCACAAGACTCCTTGCTTTTTTTTGCTTTACTAGACTAACACGGCTGCCCCTTTGGAATTTGTTTTTGTGTGTGTTCCAAGTGATTTGCTCTTAAGGCAATCCCACACTGGGCATCTGCAAAACTATTTTTCCTTTTGATGGCCCCCACTAGCAGGGAATCCATCTACAGTGGGCCCAAGAAGAAACCTGTTCAACCAATTACCCAGACTGACCCTGTGGCCCACCTCCACTTTGATCTGGCAACAACTCTGAGATAAAAGGCAGAGGACCCATCTCCATTTCATCTTTAGTCTGCAACCTGCAATCAGCACTCCCCTCTGGAACTATCCTTCTGAGACTGAACAAAGGACTAAGGCCCACCTAGCTGCTGCTGGTGGGTGCACACCAGAGGAGTGCAACTACCCTTCAAACTACAGGATTTTTAAGGATTTGCTTTCTATGGAGTCTAAATCATTTGTATGTATGTAATTCACTTTGACCTTTTAACAGCTCTCATATCTTGTTTTCCTTTTATATTAAACCTTTTTAGTTTTAGCTACTAAAGGATTGGCTGGCAGCATGGTATTTTGGGTAAGATCCAAGCCTATGTTGTTCTGGGTGATGCGGCTGGTCCTTTGGGGTCAGGAGAACCTGTTTCTTTAAGAGCCCCAGTGGCTAGAGGGGACCATAGGAACTGATGTGCATTAAGGGGGCTGTTTCTGCTTTTGTTATGCTTGGTGATGACTAGAATGGGGAATCAAAAGCATGTTTTGTTACTGACTGGGAGACTGGTCTCAGTACTGCCTGTCAAGCCAGGAGTAAAAGTTTCTGGCCAATTATACACTGCAGCATGTAGACACCTAACACTGAATGATGCAAGCAGCACTTGAAGAACCTAACAACTGGGTTAAAAGTTAGCAAGGGACGTTCCGGGAATTTCCCAACACCCCCCTCTGATTTGCCAGCTAGTAATAGTGTTATACCAGTTTAGTGAGCATTCCAACACTCCCCCACCCCATCCCCAATTTCAAGTCCTGGAGAGAAAACTGGGAAGTTCTGTTCCTCCTCTTCCCCCTTCCCTGCCTCTGCTCCTAACCCCAGGTTGCTTTATGTCAGCTTGTCTGAGTGGCCCAATCTGGCAATTCTTTGAGGAAACCTATTGTATCCAGCCCCTTGGATGAGTTAGGCAGCTAATTGCTTTTCTTCCCTGTTTTGTGAATGCTGCTTGGATTGTGTGTGTGCCTGTATGCCAGTCCAGGGAGGGAGCAGTGAGCATTTCTGGAGCCAAAAGCATATGCTCCTGTGGGGAAATTTTACTGTAAAAACTTGAAGTGAATTTAGGTGCCAGCTAGGTTTCAGCAAGAATTTTTTGTATCACAGTGGTCCTGAAATCTGGCTGTAAGTGACTAACTCCTGTTGGGCATTCAGACCAGACTGCTGGGGCCAGGTTTCTGTCACTGCAGCATATCACAGGGACAAGGGAAAGAGTTGAGAGCCTGGAGATCCCTGTGTACCATGTGAACTCCATTCCTGGCAAGGGATAACACAGTGTCACCTCTCCAGGGTCACACTGGCTCAGACCTTTTTCAAAGCCATTCATTTGCCTAAGAAAGCTGCAGTTCAGTCTCCAACCCTGGGGCATGAAACACTAAAGGCAAGCAAACCTTCCTGATCATGGATCTGCCTGTAGGCCTTCATCATGTTGCTTCTCTTTCATCTTGGGGACCAGTTATCGGACATCTGGTTACATTGCCATCTCCCTCTGTGTAGCAGGCTATGGTGTTCTGTCACAGATGCTCCATCTCCAAAGTAAGTCTTCCTCAGCAGCAGGCACTGCTGTGTGAAGCCCTGGGCCCTGACCCAGCATCATAGACAAAACAGTGGTGCTTTAGCAGTTTCTTCTATGAATGGCAGAAGATAGAGGCAGACAGGAAGCTGCTTCTTGACCTCTTTTGTGTTCTGGAGATATATGGGAAGTAGGAGGCATAGAGCTGGGAAAGCTTAGGGTGGATTCCTGCTGCCTCAGTTTCTCCAGTCTTGTCCTTTCCCCATCCTGTCCTCCTGCAAGCCCACTTAGCCCTCTTGTGTCTCCCACATGTTTGATTATTTCTAAAACCCTGATGCAAGAGTGAGGGGCATTAGACTTCTCCCTGTGTGGCCTTGTCAAACTCATTCAGGCTCCTCCTCTTCTCCTAGCACCAGGAGAAATGGTGTCATAAGAGAATGTCATGTTGCTATGTGGATAACATTTGCCACTAGCTGCTGTCCCATAATGGATAGCTCATCAACTGTGTCTGCTACCATGGGTGAAAAAGTCTTTCTGGCAATGAGAGCTAGCTAAGCACTCTGTGGGAAATGCCACTGTAACTGAGAATCACTGACATTGCAATGGTTTGCTCATTGAGTCATTGGAAACTGAACTCTCCTTTCACTTCTAGAGGGTGTCTGGCTAGGGTTTAAGCAGGGTGGGAGGATAGCTCACCTTACAATCTCTGCAGTGTGTGTTCTCTTGATAAATACAGGACATTGATCTAGCAACTTTCACTAGCACTAATGATCACTGGGGTGTGTAAATGCAATCTTAATTTTTAGATGAGTCCTGAGAAAAGGAAAAGCAGGAAGAGATGGAGGATGGGCTGCCTCACTTCCATCTCTCCCATGTCTCATTTGCGGAGGATGAGGAGTGAGAACCTGCTTTAGAGATGTGCAGATAGTAATACAAATCTGATGTTTCTTTTACCAGATAAGTAGTTTTCCTAAAGACAGACAAGGAGTTTGCTTTCCTGGATGCTCTGAGCAGAAGCTGAATATTAATACTCTTTACAGGTGGTAGGCAGCATATTTTGGAGACACCTGATATTCATGGTACAGCAGGCCGTGTGTTTGACACTTGGCTGAGATTAATGAATAGAATGGGCTGTGCCAAACTGAAGGGTCCCTTTTTATTGTATAACTTCTTTCACACCTTCCTGAAAACTTTGATTTTCAGTTTCAGAACATTTCCCCCAGACTAGCTATTTATAATTGTGCATTCTGTATACATCTGGGTTGGTTACATGTAGGGATCATAATCAGCAGTTAAGGTCCCATTCCATCCTAAAAGGGCAGTGGTTAACATGCATACAGAATCTCTAGTTCTTACATAATTTAGGTCTACCTCTCCAGGGCCTTTCTCATACAACTCATTCTTGTTTCCTGTAACTACTTAATTCATCTGGTTGTAGAGATTCTGTTGTGGCTCTGACCTGCAAACACACAGTGTCGATGGTTTACATCATCCCTATGATGTTATATGGAAAACAAATGTAGTAAGAACCCCAGTATAGTGGGATGGTGAATGTCTCTATAGGGGCAGTGGAAGGGAAGCAACCAGAGTTCATACCTTACAAAATTACAAGTGGTGAAAGCAGGATGCAGCACCATTCATGTTTGGCCTGCTCCTGTGCACCAGGTTGTGACACCATTTGATTTGGGAGCCCTTTCAAATGGGGAACCTGGGCTTAACTGCTGTTCCACCAGGATAGGAGGGTTTGCGTTCAAAGCAGGATAGTCCTGGGACTGCAGGGAGGTTTAGGGGTGTGTGATCAGGAATGGAGGCTTTACTTTGTGGCTGGCAGTGAGAGAATTAAAAAACCCTTAATCTACAGCAGTTACTACTGTAATCTAACTACAGGCACTGCTAAGAAACCTAACCAAGGGGGGTATGAAGTGAGGCTGAGATAGGCTCTATGACGCCTTTAGGAACCATGAAAAGGATTGTGTTTTGAAGGGCACTTTCTCTGAGTTTGGACAGATCCGTGGATCACTCTGGGATAAGGACACATTTGCCTTTATTCTAGACAGGTTGGATGCAGCCCGTTGGCCTCAGGTGTTGGGACTAGTCTTCTGTAAATAAAACTGGCTGGTCCTCTTGCAGTGGGCCTCCTCAAATGATGTCTCTAGACCTGTGATTGAGAAACATTCCAGACTGTAATCCACCAGCTCTCTCAGTATGCTTCAGTGCTGCCTCCTCATCCAGTCTCATCTGCTTAAGCAAATCTCTGCTGTCTGATCCATGGTTTTGGCCTGCTTTTACAAAGGACTTTCATGTCCCTGCAGCATATGTATAACAAGGGTTGGTCTGTACTCTCCAGGTGAAAGGTACGCCGCTTCTGTCCTCTGACAAGTGTTGTGTTGCCCTAAATGGAGTTGCAGTAAGTGTTCCCTCTAGGCTGCGCCCATGCGCAGGAGCGCAAAAGCCCCACCGCCCTGGCGCAGGCCTCACTGCCGGTGGCACAGGCTTGCAGCTGCAGCTCCTTGCTTGCCCCCAGGGCACATTCTTCCGACCGGCAGGGAGCTGTTCCACGGAGTTTAAAATCTCCCCTGAATGTGCTCAGGGCAGGAGATTTTAAACTTCTCTGTGCAGCTTCCTGCCGCCCGGAAGAATGGCAGCAGCGAGGGGCAGGCTCGCTCTGGAGCAGCTCCCACAGCAGGGGGAGTGGGCTGAGGGAGCGGGGTCAGGGTACCAGGGGGTCTCGGGGAAGCCAGCTGGAGAGCGCCCAGCTCTGCAACTTGGGGGAAGCCCGCCCCCGGCCCGGCCTCCACCTGGCCCCTGGGAAAGTGCCCAGGGGGAGCAAGAAGCTCCCCCAAGACTAGGGTTGCCAGATGTCTGGGGAAAAAAGGAGCACACGTCCTCCTTTACCTTCTCCTCCTTTGTCCGGCAGGCATTCTAAACATAGGTGATTCTTTTTCTTTTTTCCTGTTTCTTGGTTTTTAGGAGTAGAAGGTGGTAAAAAAACAAAACAAAACCACCACCCCAACACAGGGCTGGAAGCGCTAAACCTTAAGAGGCTGCACTACACATGAGGAACAAAAGAACCTGCAGCAAAATCAAGGGGGGGAGTGGAACATACCATTTCCTCTCTTCTTAGAGGGGTTTGCAGCAAAAGTCTGTGTGGTTCCGTTGGTTGAGCAGCTACCTAGCAGTCTTTGTGTTGTGGGTTTGAGCACTACACTGGGCACTTTGGCTAATTTTTGGGGGGGACTCTTGCTCCCTACAAAAGGCCTAAATTGGAGGAAAACTATAGCAAACCCTAACTAAATGAAGGAAAATAATTTATACTGTGAATAAAATTATAAGCAGGGACAAACTAAGTAAAGAAATAAAGGGGCACTTTTGAATTGGTTAGAAACAATGTAGGACATTTTTTAAAATTGTAAAATGGGCTTCTGTGGAAAATGAAAAAGCAAGTCAGCTTTGTTTGTTTTTTTTCAACTTTTTTGGTGCTTTGCAAGCTTATATTTGCAAATTTAGGTTTTTTAACTTTTTTAGTTTCATGAGCATTAATGAAAGGATCATGAAAAGCTTTCATTTACTGAAAAAATGAATTTTCAGTACCGGAGAACATCTTGGTAATTTTTTTATTTTAAAATAATTTTAAAAATGCCAGACTTAGTACTGTTTTAGTGCTGCATTCATTATCATTACCATTTTCCATGACATAATACAGTAATGACACTGCAATGTTCCCTCTAAGCTGATGATGCACCTGACCAAGTTATGGATGTGCTTGGGGGAGGGGTGGCAGCAGGGAAGGGGCCCGATAAACATTGAGGACTTTGCTCAGCTGCGTCATCACCTTAGAGGGAACATTGGTATCTGCACACTGCAACCATCTCCCTGGTTTCTGGGCTTTTTTGATTTGAGCTAAGCAAGTTTGGATGGCACCACTGTTCCCTCTAAGCTGCGTGGCCGTGCGGCTGCGCAGCCCGCCACAGCCCCCCCGTGCAGGGAAGGCTGCCGGCCACACGTGACCGGCAGCCAGATTCCCTGCATAGAGCTCCTCTGCAGCTGGGAGTTGTGAAAACTCCCGCCCAGAGAAGGTCTAACAGAGCATGACCAGAATATCTGAGCATGCTCCGTTAGTGCTTCTCTGGCCCAGGAGCTGTGGCAGGGCCATGCAGGGTAAGCAGGGGAGTGTGTGGGGGGGTGGCACCAGGATTGGGCCCACGTGGGGGGTGGGGGGCCCCGCTCAGCGAGCAAGAGGAGTTGCTCAGCTGCTGGTGGCTGTTAGAGGGAACATTGGATGGCACAGCACCAAAGAAAACCCAGGGAGATTCAAGGAGTGCTGGTGATTCAGCCCCTAAGCCAGGGGTCTCAAACTCAAATCACCATGAGGGCCACATGAGGTCAGCCCAAGGGCTGCATCACTGCAACCTTTTCATACAACAATATTGCAAATATTGGTGATGATAGGGTCTTTGAGGGCCACAGGAAATAGCTTTAGCAGCAGCATGTGGCCCACAGGCCATGTGTTTGAGACCCCTGCCCTAAGCTGTTTATGCTTTTCCAAGCCTTGGGCTGGCATGACCCCATTTGCAAACACAGTAGGATTGCTTGTTGAATAGAGCTAATTTTCAGAAGTCCTGGGTCCAATAATAGAAACTGAATGGCCTATCACTGCTCTTTATTACAGCGCCATTCTGGGTGAAGGGCTGAAAGGAGCGGGCTGAAGAGTGTGCATGAACTCAGCCCACAGAGCTGCTCCTTACTGTCTGCAGCAACTCAGTGGACAATGCACAGGGGCAGGTTGGATGATGTGAAGCAGATCCTTCTGCAATACTGTTGATCATTTCATGTAACACCAGCATGAGAAAAGCTTGCCCATCAGCAGGTGAGGTATCTTGAATGAGGTCTATTCACTAAGTCACGCAGCACACTGGATCTGATGTTCTTATAGCCACATCTTTGTCCCTTCTTTGGTTTATAAACCAATCAGAGAGGACCTTGACCTGCCACTTATAGCACCTGTTACTGAAGCAGTTTCTGTGCTCATGGTGTGAGTATGTGGGGCCAAGGGCAGGGTGGCTAGCTCATTCATGAGCCTAGATGGAAGTACTGTGGACAAGTGGCTGTAGCCTGAGCTTTCCAAGGGAAACTGAAGAACCCACATCTGCATCTACCTGAGCCACTCCAACAATTCCTGCTTCACTGTACTCACACAACTATTAAGCCATTAAAATGTCATATTTCTAGACATCCATATAAACAAAGCATTAACCATCTCTGGAAAATTGTAGCCTTTACTGCTAATGACCTGCTCTTTCTGCACCCCAGCCCCTTTTCTGAGCTTTGATTTAAGAGGCAGACCAGGAAGTACATCTCTGTTGTGCTCAGACTCTCAATTTATAATGTGCTGTCACAGCTGGAGACTGTTCTCCCTCTCTCTCACTTTAACAAGGCTACAGGTGGTTTGGAGAACCCACTTAGCCACCTAGTAAAAAAGGAAGAGTCTTTTTCAGAGTGTGTTTTCAGTTGGGAAAATGGCAAATCTCTGGTGTAATGAGACTGGTCCTCTTTGAGTTTTGTCTCTACCCTGCCTGCAGAAAGTCAAATAAGGCCAGGTATTTTCTAGTCTCTTGCTAAATGTGCTCATGCAGATGAGAGTTCAGGGTTTTAACTGGGGAAATCAAGATAGGGGTTATAGAACAGGAAACTATGCTTATGAGACCCAGTTCATCCCTTGTGCAACTCTGTTGGCTTCTACCAGGGATAGGGTTACCAGATACCAAAGCATGGAAAGGAGGACATTGGAGGACACATGGAGAAAATGTAGCATTAATGTAATATTCTTCTGTTTTTAGGGGGGCCCTGGACTGCTTCCCTCTAAAATAGGGGTTCTAGGGCATTCCAGCTTACTTTAACCCCTGTAAGAAAAAAACAGACAAAACTATGTACTTTTAAAATGCTTGCCAGACAGAGGTCATGAAGGTAAAAAGGAGGACATGTCCTCCTTTTGCCTGACATCTGGTAACCCTAACTCAGCCAACTCTCTTTAGGATCTGCTCACACACATCTCTCCCTCCTCTTCCCCAGTCCCTGGGCACTCTGATTCCCTACAGCTTGCACAGGTGTGGAATTCCTGATGCATTCTGGTTCTGATTGTCCCTTGATCACACTCCAGTGTTTCTGTGTGAGGACAAGTCTAATGTCTTTTGATGTAGTTTTTTGCTTGTGTGGGAGGCACAAGACATCACATTTGTTCATCTCTAACAATGTATCCCTGTTTAGGGTTACCAGATACCAAAGCATGGAAAGGAGGACAGGGAAATAAGAAAAGGAGGACACATGGAGAAAATGTAGTATTAATGTAATATTCTTCTGTTAGGGGGCCCTGGAAAGCTTCCCCTAAAAATAGGGTGTTGGGAGGGGGCATTCCAGCATACTTTAACCCCTGTAAGTAAAAAGCCAGACAAAATAATGTATTTTTAAAATGCCTGCTGGACAGAGGATGGGAGGGTGAAAAGGAGGACATATCGTCCTTTTGCCTGACATCTGGTAACCCTATCCTACTCCTTTGAGCGCTGCTCAAATCATTCAGTTACAGGTGTCTACGTGCCACAGCACGCAGTAGCTCAGAAAGTCTTCAGCCTTAGCCTGTCAGCATGCAGCCAATGCCCCCTCTACACCGTGACCATGGCTATATAGGTGACCATGACCCTGACCCTCCCAGTTCCTTTTCCCACCCTCAGCAACGGTTTTGGATCAGCCAAGAAACTTGCGTAAGCAAGTGCCTATCTTCTACCGCAAAATTCTAGATGCCTGGTTTCAAGCCATGCTTAGGATGCTGCAAAGCTTTCCCACTCAACAATCCACAAGATAAATGTCTCACATGCTTTGGTGAGTCCCATCTTGCTGAGAGCTGCCCCCCTCTGCCAGTCCTTCAAAAGGAGGACTCACAAGGACAGAGAGCTGTGTCTCCAATCCCTTGCTGGGAGCAGCGTGCAAGCCTCTGATGCTGCCCCAGCCCTGAGTGCTCAGCTGGCTCACCCATCGGCCCGGGCACCGGAACCCCAAGACTGATCTCTGGTGCCAAGCCTAAAGTCTCGGTCAATGCCCTCGTCAGTATTGTCGGGCTGCCGAACACTTCAGTCGCCAAACCAACCTGCCACCAAACCCAAAGTGGCACTGCCAGTGACACTGTTGATGCTGCAGGCCTCTGCAATGGTGCGGCCGCATTCTCCAGTCCAGCTACCAGCACTGTGGAAGAAAACCATCTCAACGCTGACCACGGCACCAGGAGTCCAGTTGGAGCAGGAAGTAATACCGTCCATCAATCTGGTACCGCCTAGCCTGCCTCCGGCACCTCAACCCAGCACTGTGGATGGCTCCCCAGCCAACCTGGTGCTGTCCAGTCCACCTCCAGTACTGCATCCTGCTGAGGACTGCACCCCGTCCTCCTCCCCATGTTCCTCCTGGGACGTGTTGGTGCCATGCTCCCAAGCCTTGGGGGCCCCTTCCAATGGATCAGCATCGACTTCGCCACCAGCCTTGGCATGCTCTTCTCCACTCAAGATGGTAATAATGGTAGGAGAACATTTAGGGAAATGGTGCCGTAAGCATTATCCCTCGCCCACACCTCGATGCAAGAACAGACCATTGGGTCACTCTGAGCCAGTGGGGCCTTCCCCTTCTGGTACCACACCGCAGCCTAGTTGAGGTTGTTCCCCTCCACGCCACCTGGAGGCCGGAGCATCTTTTAACAGTTGGTCACATGATTGGCTGGACATGGTGGCCAACAATACCCTAGTCTTACGGCACCATTCCGTCCAGTCCCCCTCACAGACCATGGACTCGGACTTCTCGGACAACGAACCCAATCCCAACTCCACAACTCATAGCAGATCGCGGGCCCATTCTTCCTCTTTGCGCAATGAATACACTTTTGAGAAACCGGTTGACTGTAACGAGGACTCTCGTGCCCACTAGGAGTTTCTACACCGCGTGGCAGCAAACCTGAACCTGGAGCTCAGGGTCGTCGGCTGTAGGGCCCCACCTACTAAGGTGTCCATCCCGCTCCACGAAGGGGTATACAGCATCGTCAATGCCTGCTGGCAAACCCTGTCCTCGATCCCACTGGTATCCAGGGTTGTGGACCGTAAGTACCATGTCCCTCAGGACAAGTTCTCATTTCTGTTCTAGCACCCCACTCCGGGGTCGCTCGTCGTTGATGCCATGAACCAGAAAGAGAGGCAAGGTCAACTGGGTTCCACCTCTAAAAATAAGGAGGCAAGAAATTCTGTAAGTTCACCCATCATCGAAGCATATGACGAAGTGGGATTTTCTCCCACGAAAGCTCATACAAAAAATAAATCTGTTAGTCTTAAAGTGCCACATGACTCCTTGGTTTTTTTGCTGGACTAGACTAACATGGCTATCCCTTTGGAAATTGACAAGAAAACTTTACCTGCTTGTCAGGAAGGTTTACTCCACAGCAGCCCTTCAGCTGTGCATAGCAAACCACTTGACCCTTATGACAAAGTATATCTTTAACCTCTGGAATGCCATGCAAGGCTTCCATGACATTATCCCGAAGGATCATCTTAAAGACTTTGACATGATGCTCAAAGAAAGGGAAATGGCATCCAGAGACGCTCTGATGGCCACCTCAGATGCCGTGGACGGAGCCACCCATACAATGGCATCAGCTGTGGTAATGCATCGCCCACCCTGGCTACAGTGCTCGGGCCTACCACCACAGCTGCAGCTTACTATTCAGGACTTCCCGTTTGAACACCCCAACCTCTTCACAATGTCCACAGATGTGAAGCTCCATGTCATGAAAGACTCGAGAGCCATGCTCCAGTCGCTGGGGATTTATACCCTGCAACTTATCAGACGCTCTCTAAAACCCCATCAACTCCTCCAACAACAACTTCAGCAGTTAAAACAACAGATTCAACTGCAGAGTACATTCCTGAGATCCCTCCCCTTTTCCCAGCACCACCTTGGGGACATGGAAAAGGACAAGGTCTTTTCAGGAGAGAGTGAGAAGTCCCACGTTCCCCAATTGCATAGGCGTGGACAGACCTCTGAACGTTCGTCGGGGAAGAAACAGCGTTTTTGACAGTTACTATAGGGCCAGTGAACCCATGACCTGACAGATCCCCAACCGCTTATACCGCTTCACACACCACTGAGCCAACATCACATCTGACCAGTGGATCCTTGAGACGGTTGCGGAGGGGTATCGTATTCAGTTTCTTTCGATTCCTGGAGACAGAAAACCACCCCCTCATCCAACCCTCAGAAACCAGGAACTGTCCCACCTTCTCGAGATCAAATGCCAGAAACTCCTCTCCCTCGGAGCCATAGAAAACGTTCCCAAGCCAGAGTGGGGAAAAGGGTTTTACTCCCGATACTTCCTGGTCCCAAAATCCAACGGGGACCTTCAACCCATTCTAGATCTCACAGCCTTAAACAGACATGTAAGGAAAATAGTTCTGCATAGTTTCCCTATCACAGATCCTCCCATCTCTGTCTCCTGGGGATTGGTTCGTAGCCCTCAATGTGAAAGACGCCTACTTTCACATAGCCATAAGGCCCCACCACAAGCAGTTCCTAAGGTTCATGGTGGCAAATGACCACTTCCAGTTCACCTCTCTCCCTTTTGGGCTCTTCCTGGCCCTCAGGGTGTTCATGAAGTGCATGGCACCGGTCGCGGCATACTTGCTCAGACGGGGCATAAGAATTTACCCCTATCTGGATGACTGGTCAATAGTCAGGAAATCAAGCTCCCAAGTAGAGCTCCACGTTGGAGCAGTAGTGAGGCTTTGCAACTATCTGCGCCTCCACATAAACCAAGAAAAGTCAAAGCTCTGCCCATCCGAAAACATAGAGTTCATAGGGGTGCATCTAGATGCCCGCAAGGGGTTAGCATTCCTACCCCACTCCAGATTTTAGTCTATTTGCACCATCATTATGGAGCTGCAAATGTTCTCTGTGACCATGGCATGCCAGTGCCTACAGCTCCTCGGTTACAGGGCCGCCTCCACTTCAGTGATCCAGATAGCACGCCTGAGGATGAGGCCTTTCCAAATCTGGCTTTCCACGGTGTTCCACATATGGAGGGACTCCCTGAACAAGGTACTGTCTGTCCCCCAGGATACTCTGGGGACACTTCAGGTTTGCCATGGGGGGCATTCTCTTCAAGGCCCTCAGTGAACTTAATAATGGATGCTTCAAACACAGAGTGGAGGACCCACATCTCTGGGGGACTCTTCACTCAGGGGCTCTGGTCCCACATGGACGGTCCTCTCCACATAAACATTAAGGAACTAAGGGCCATCAGCTAGCCTGCTTGACCTTCCTAGACAAGATACAGGGCAGGCAGTCCAGATCCTCACGGACAATACCACAGCCGTGTTCTATATGAATTGGCAAGGGAGGGGTCCGCTCCATGCCACTTTGTGAGGAGGTGTGCAATCTCTGGGAATTAGCCATATGACACAACTTCACCCCAGTGGCACCCCGTCTACTGGGGGTGGACAATGGGCTAGTGGACTCACTAAGCAGAAAACCGCTAGCGAACCATGAGTGGTCCCTTCATGACAAGGTGTTCTCCCTCCTGGGAGACAAATGGGGTCTCCCCCAGATAGACTTGGCTGTGACAAGGCAGAATCGCAAGTGCCCCCAGTTCTGCTCCCTCGGGGCCAGGAAGAGGGGACCCTCACCAACACCTTCCTCATCAACTGGTCGGGGTCCCCGATGTATGCCTTCCCATTGGTTCCCCTGATACAGAGGGTGCTCCTGAAAATCAACAGGGATGGAGTGAACATAATACTAATAGCTCTGGACTGGCCCAGACAGCACTGGTTCCCACTCCTGCAGGACAGGTCCATGGAGTTCCCACTCTGCCTCCCACAGTGGGCTGACCTCCTGATGCAGGACTAGGGGTGCCTTCGGCACCCAGACCCGGGCCACCTACACCTGATGGCCTGGATGCTCTCTGGCTCAGCAAGCAGGAGAGACTCTGCTAGGACAGTGTTAACAATGTCCTGGCTGGTAGCAGAAGACCATCCACCAGGTCCACATACACAGCCAAGTGGAAGCAATTCCCCATTTGGGCTTGGGACAAAGGTGTAGACCCTATATCAGCCCCCATTCACCTCATCCTCAACTATCTGCTAGACCTCAAAGAAGGAGGCCTTTCTCCTTCCTCACTGAGAGTCCATTTAGTGGCAATTTCAGCTCTCCATGAGAGTGTGGATGGGCAATCAGTTTTCTCCCATCCCACCTCCATGAGATTCCTAAAAGGAGTGGAGAGACTTTCTCCCCAATCTCATAAACCTACCCCCCTTGGGACTTGAATATTGTCCTCCGGGCATTGACAGAGCCACCCTATGAGCCTTTGGATTCAACCGCCCTCCTGGTCCTGTCCTGGAAGGTGGCCGCCTTAGTAGCAATCACCTCTGCTAGAGGGGTTTCGGAATTGAAAGCCCTCTCCTCGGAAACCCCATATACGAGGATCTACCCAGATAAAGTAGTTTTACATTACCACCCATCCTTTCTCCTTAAGGTGGCCACCCCCTTCCACCTTAACAGGAAATTTGCTTGCCAGTTTTTTACCCAGACCCCCAGGTTATGCAGAACCAGAGGAGGTGGCATACACTGGATGTGAGGAGAGCGCTTCAAATTTACATCAAGCGCACCCGGCCGTTCCGCAAGACCCCTCTCCCCAACTGTTTGTGGCAGTCGCTGAATTTAAGAGAGACTTACCGGTATCCTCGCAGTGTATCCCTAAATGGATTGTGAGCTGCATTAAAGACTGCTATGGAAGGTTGAACATGCCCCTTCCTGGAACTTTTAGAGCCCACTCTACCAGGGCCCAATCATCCTCTACGGCCTTCCTTGCCAAGGTCCCACTCCAAGAGATCTGCGGGGCTGCTACATGGTCATCGATTCATACCTTCACAACACACTGCGTCATCACCCAACAGGCTAGAGATGATGCCACTCTGGGCAGAGCTGTACTCAGTGTGGGTAGACTGTAACTCCTCCCGCCGTCCACTGGTACAGCTAGTAGTCACCTGTAACTGAATGATGTGAGCAGCGCTCGAAGGAGAACAGTGGGTAACTTGCCAGTAACTGTCCTCCTTCTAGATGGGCTGCTCACATACATTCAGGCCCCTCCCACCATCCCCGCTAACGGAGTTGGCGAAGGTACATGGGACTGGGAGGGTCAGGGTCACGGTCACCTATATAGCCGTGGTCATGGCGTAGAGGGGGTGTTGGCCACGTGCCCTGACCTGACAGGCTAAAGGTGAAGACTTTCCAAGCTACCATGCACTCCAGCACGTAGACACCTGTAACTGAATGTATGTGAGCAGCCGATCTCAAAGAAGGACAGTTACTGGTAAGTAACCCACCGTTGTTGCACCTGTCTCTCAGGCAGTGCAGGGAGAGAACCTTGAGTTCACAGCTGAACAGGAAAAGCTACTTGTAGGTGAATATTGTGGTCCAAAAATCTTGAAAGAGCCTCTTTAAAAGTTGTCCACATTCAGTTTGGTTCAGTCTATGTATCACTGAGCATTAGAACTCATTGGGTATTGTACATTATAAATAATAATCAAGAACCTTGAAGGATTTTATGGCAGTTTGAGAGGAAGTGGGATTTTCTCCCACAAAAGCTCATGCGATAAATGAATTAGTCTTTAAGTGCCACAACACTCCTTGCTCATTTCGCTGAAGTGATTTGAGCCCAGGATTGGCAGCTAAGAATGCTAGTAGGCTCTTAGTATCTTATGTGACTCAGCTTTTAAAGGGTGAGGAAGATGCACACGCAGCCAGCCTGAGTTACATTGTTTGGAGAAACTCTCCACACAACCCAACGTTCAGTGACCGTTGCTTTCAGAGAGTTGACATTCATGGTCGACAGTTCAAATGTTCATAATGAAGCTAGGCTGAAGTTCACTGAAGTCTGTTGGAAGATTCTGACTGCCTTCAGTAGTCTTTGGCTTAAGCTTGAGAGGATCATGATGCTCTTCTTTCTTTGACCAGTGGTGAAATAGTTACCAATACTGAAAGCTAAATGGTCATAATTAAGTTTCAGAACTAATATTCCATTGAGATGTATAGCAGTAATTCACATGCTCTTAGAGTTGTTAATTTAGGCTTGTTGCAGACTCACGAAGACAACGCTCCATCCATTCACACTCTGTTCCCATTTCCATAGCTTTCTTCAGAATCATAGAGGCTGGAGGCTTCATTAAAGAAGCAAGTGTTCCAGACGAGCACAAGGTGTTAGCTACCAGGAACAAGCGTTTGCTCAATGAGCTGGTTTCTAGCCCTGTGACGGCTGGAAGTAGTAGAACTCATGACAGTGCCTATTCCAGGCTAATATTGATGCCTGTTTGTATAACCTGAAAAGGTCTAGATGCAGCTTATCTGAACTGATCTCGAACTCTTCAAGCAGGGGGTAGGCAACCCCTGGCATGTGTGCCAACAGTAGCACCTGAGCCCATTCAGAGCAGCTCGCAACACCCTCTGCAGCACCACAGAAATTGCCACTGCTGCCACCCAGTGTTCCCTCTAAGCTGATGATGCAGCTGAACAAGTTATGAGTGCACAAGTTATTGGGGAGCCAGTGGGCAGCAGGGAAGAAGCTTATTGGGGCCTGGAGGACCAGCAGGGAACTTGCTCATCTGCATCATCAGCTTAGAGCAGTGGTTCCCAACCTTTTTCAGGTTGGGGACCCCTTTGTAACAAAAAAAAAAAAAAAATCTTTGCAGATGCCCCCCCGGCTGATTATGTAATCTGGCCTGCATGGGCAGACTCTGGCCCACACCAGTGGGACAGCTGGTGAGCAGCGCTGCCACCACCATTGCCTGCACCACCGGGGAGCTGAGCTGCGGCAGCTGTGGTCCCCTGCCCTTGCCCCTGCTGGGGAACTGCTGCGGCTCCATTCCCCTGCCAGGAGACAGCCACAGATGGGGAAAGGCAGTTCTGGCAGGGAGCAGCAGGGCTGTAGCTGGATTCCGGCCCTGGGTACGGAGAGGCTCCGCAGACCCCCTGCAAAGTGTCTGCGGATGTCTGGGGGTCCCCGGACCACAGGTTGGGAACCACTGGCTTAGAGGGAACATTGCGGCCACCGGCAGTCACTCTGGGCAGCTTCCTTCAGGTGCAGCTGGGACATAGGCTGTCCCTGCCATGCCTGTGCCTCCAAGTGAAAGAAAAAAGCTGCACAGAATGGCTCCTCTCTGTAGTGTGCTCCTTAAAGGAAATGAGTCCTGTGGCACTTAAAGACTGTGGCTATGTCCACACACACGCCCTTTTTTCAAAACAAGCTGTTTCAAAATAAAGGCCTTATTTTGAAACTAAAAAAATGCTATTTCGAAATAAGGAAAAAAGAGGGAATCAAAATAGCATGTCCACTGTGACATGCTATTTCGAAATAGGGGAGAGGACGGACAGGGAAGCCTGTGCGGGGCCGGGGATTCCCCGCCTCCAGGATTCCCCTGCCTCCCCGCCGCTTCTTCAGGGGGTGGGGGAGCTTTCCCTGCTCCCCCCGCAGCTTCGGCCATGAGCCAGGCCAGGGCCACCTCCCATCCAGGGTTCCCCGGCACCCCCCCGCGGGTGGGGGGGCACTGGGGAATCCCAGGCAGGAGGCGGCCCTGGCCCTGCCAATAGCAGAAGCGGCGGGAGGGCACCGGGGAAGCCCCCGGCAGGAGTGGCAGGGGGGGCAGGGGAAGCCCCCTGCCCCTGGCAGGAGTGGGGGGGGCAGGAGGGGGTGCCAGGGAACCCCGGGGGCAGGGCGCCCTGGGCTTGGGGGCAGCCCCAGTGGCGGGATGAGCCACCCCTGGAGCGGCCACCCTGCGGGGGCTGCAGTCCCCCTGACCCGGCTGCGAGGCCAGCAGCTCCCCCACAGCCTGGGTGGGGGGCAGAGCCCTGGGGGTGCCCCAGCCAGCTCCCCTTCCCCCCCGCTTCCCTTTGCCAGGGGTAGGGAAGGCAAAGGCGACTGATGCACCCTGCACTCCACTCAGCACCCTGGCCTGGGTGCCAATCCCTGGCTAGGGTGCCTGGGGGGGGGGTGGAACCTTCCCCCCAGGGTGCTATGCACCCTGGGAGGTAGGTCTTTGTTATTTCAAAACAATCGTTGTTTCGAAATAACATGTCCGAACAGCTTATTTCAAAACAACTGGTTATTTCAAAACAACCCTCCTTTTGAAAGCAAAGTGGTTTAAGCTGTTTTGAAAGGAGAGCTCTTGTTTCGAAACGAGGAGCTCCCTCCTTTCGAAATAAGGAAACATCATGTGGACATAGGGACTTTTATTTTGAAACAACCAGTGTTGTTTCAAAATAAAAGCCCTGTGCGGACATACCCTAACAGATTTATTTTTTGCATGAACTTTCATGGGAGAAAACCCAACTTTGTCAGCTGGTTTGAAGATGGAGGAGCTTGCATTTATTTTCATTCCGTTCTGTAAGGGAATATAAAACATGGGATCAGCTCATACAGTAACAGCAAATCAGAGCAGTTGTTAAGGTTCAGACCCTGGGAAAGCTGAAGTCAAATTACCAGTTGTAATGGAGAATGAAGCCATAGTCACAATTTAATCCTGCTTTCACACAATCTAATTTGCATATTAATTCCAGTTCATCTTTGAAGTCTTGATGTCCCACTGCTGTCTCTGTGTACAGTTGTTAACAAATCATTTACAGAGAGAGTAGAGAGATGGATGTGCTCAGCAACTGGTTTTTCTGTTTTGTGATTTCTGATGTCAGTTTTGTGTTCACGCCTGTTACTGTATGACCTGATCCTATGTTTTACACTCCCTTACATTTATTTTCATTCCATTCTGTAAGTTCCCTCATCTTTAAAACATCTGACAAAGCTGTATTTTCTCCCATGAAAGGTTATGTGAAAAACAGATCTGTTAATCTTTAGGTGTCACAGGACTCCTTGTTTTTTGCTGGAGTAGACTACACAGCTGCCCATTTGGAGTTCCTCAAAGCAGCCACTCTGGGAAGCTTCTTTCTGCAGCATGCCTGGGAACCCCTGAAAGGAGCCAGTTCTTTTCATGTCATGGGAATCCCTGTCCCCAGGCACACTGCCAAGATGAGCCACTCTGTGTGACTGCTTTCCAAGGTATGCCTGGGAAGTGCTCCCACTCCAGCTGTGACTGCTGCTGCATTTTCAGGCAGCCGCCACAATTTTCATCAGAGGGGGTCACTGGCACCAGATGAGGGTTGGGGAGGAAGGACTGGCATAGGGGTGGGCAAAGGTTGTTGATCCCTGCTCTGAGCTATTCAGCTGTCAAATCAAATCAAATCATAGGGCTGGAAGGGACCTCGTGAGATCATCGAGTCCAACCCCCTGGGAATTGAACCCAGGACCTTCTGCATGTTAAGCAGAGGTGTTAGCCACTTGTCACTAAAACAGATCTGCCTTCTCACAGCCAGTGATTCTGATTAACTACTTCAAGTGAATCTTAACAGACAAGTTTCCAAACAGGTTAGATTGTCTGGTGCTATTGAGAGAACAAGAGGGAGGTATCTATTTCATTAAAGTCATAGTTTGCTCCATTTTTTTAAACATAGGAAAGAGTTTTTCTTTCTCTGCTGTAGATTTATTCAGTCTCTCAAAATCTGCTTCCAAAAGAAGTGACTGTAATTAATACTAAATATTAAACTGCAGAATTGAAAGAGAAATTGCCTAATTTTGAGGAAAAAAAGCTAAAATTTATTACCAGTATGTGAGGGAAAAAAATGAATGAGACACACAGAGAGAAGCCCTGCAAAAGATAAATAGAAAGGCAAGTGGAATATTGACTTGATCCTTCTCTAGTGCAGGATAATTTGGCTTCTGAAGTGAGTTAGATCATAATAAATTAAATTTTAGATTGCTGCACAACAGTTAAATAACAATATTCTTGTGTGAGGAAGTGATAATACATGGTGGAAATATAATGAAGATCTTATTCAGTAATCCAGAACTGATGAGTTGTCCCTGCATGAGAGAGAAGAGTTTTCCTGTCCAAACTGTACCTGCTTTTCTTTTTCTTGTCTGTAGCCCAGGGACAGGTGAATTTAGCAGCAAGGCAGAGAAATCTTCTGTCATTAAATCGCTTGGAAAGCCTGACAGCTTCCTATACAACACACCCTTCATGATGCCTAGGGTAGACTGCTGTCTAGAGTTAGCAGGGGTATATGTAAGGCAGGCTTAGAAGCTGTGCCTAACAGCTTTGGGGGGGGGGGGGGAGACAGGCAACTAATCTGCATGGGTTTTGTATTTGCATGAGCACAAAGAACATATAAGCATAGATAACACTATGGGTGCAGGGCAATATGGGTAATGGTATATGGGTTAATCTGATCACAAATCTTTCAATATCTGTAATTCTACTGAAGAGAAATATGAAATACTGTCTTTGATAATATGCTACTCTCTTGTTTGATCAAACTCTATTTAGGTGGGCTAAAGGATAAAAGCTACCATTAGCAAAAAGAATATTAAAAGAGGGGTCACCCCCTCCTTCCAACCGGGTGAAGTTAAGACAGGGGTGGGGGTTGCATAGCTCAGTCTGGAGCTATGGTGGAGGCATTGCCTAACTTCCTGGGCCCCTTGTCAAGTGGTAGATCTACCTAGACTTCTATAAGGCCTTTGTTTTTTACTTTAATGGAAGAAGCTGTCTGCAGCTACTTGAGGTTTAAGACCTGAAATCACTGAGAGGCAAATCCTCTCTCTGAGCTGAAATCACTAAGAAAGGAAAATCCTTTCCCTGAGCTGAGTTACTGAAGAAGAGCAGAAGACAGAATGAGCGACCAGCAGGCAGAGCCAGCGGACAATGGGTGGAGCCAGTAGACAGTGAGAGTAGCCAGCAGTGGGCTGGACAGTGTGAGTGACCAGCGGGCAGAGCCAGCAGACAGTGAGAGCAGCAAGCAGTGGGCTGGATGGCATGAGTGACCAATGGGCGGAGCCAGTGGCTGGTGAGAACGGAGCGTGAGGGACCAGCAGGAAGTTTAGGACAGGACACTGAAGCATATTGCATCTTAATGAAACTTCTAGGGGTGCATAGCTATATAAAGAGAGTGTAAGGCCAGGACATGGGTGTAAACTCTGCAGGATGTAATCAAGTGCTGAAGCTCTGGATCTGATGTGGTCAACCCACATGGATTAGGCATGGGGCAGAGTTTGCAAGCCCTACATCACACAGGAAGAGAGAATGACTTTTTCTGGGGCTCCTAGAAGGCCTTGCTCTGCCCTCAAGGTTATGTCAGGAGTGAAAGATGAGCTAAAAAGAGGAGAAAGTTAGCTTGAGCAAGCAGCTTGGAGTGAAAGGGAACATTTGTGAGGTTGGTAGTAATAGGTTGTTAGTATCACCAACTTTCAGGGAGAGATGAGGCAAAATGCAGAGCCAGCTGCCTTGCCTGAGTGTAGTCTGAGCTCCTGGAAGTGAAGATGGACTGGAAGATACTTTTTCTGGTGGCTAACCAGCCAGAAATTGAGCTGTACCGTGGTTGGAGAAGGGCTCATAGACTTATATATTCTATGGTCAGAAGGGACCAATATGATGATCTAGTCTGACCTCCTGCACAATGTAGGCCACAAAACCTCACCCACCCACTCTTATAATAAACCTCCTACCCTATGACTATTAAAGTCCTCAATTTGTGATTTAAAGACTTTAAAGTACAGAAAATCCACTAGCGAGTTAGCCATGCCCCATGTTACAGAGGAAGGCAAAAAAACCCAGAGCCCTTACCGATCTGACCTGGGGGAAAATTCCCTCCCAACACCAAATATGGTGATCAGTTAAACCCTGAGCATGTGGGCAAAAGTCAACAGCCAGATACCCAGTAGAAGAATTCTCTGTATCAACTCAGAATGTACCCCATCTAATGTCCCTTCTCAGCTCACTGGCAATATCCAGCACCAGTAGTCAAAAACCAGTCAATTGCCAGACAAAGCTATCCCATCATACCACCCCCTCCATAAATTTGTCAAGCTTAGTTTTGAAGCTGGTTATGTTTTTTGCCCCCCAGAGCTCCCTTTGCAAGGCTATTCCAGAACTTTACTCCTCTGATGGTTAAAAACCTGTATCTAATTTCAAGTCTAAATTTCCTGTTGAACAGTTTGTATCCATTTGTTCTTGTGTCCATATTGGCACTGTATTCAAATAATTCCTCTCTGTCCCTGGTATTTACTATATCTCTGATGTATTTATAGAGCAAGATCATATCTCCCCTCAACCTTCTTTTGGTTAGGCTAAACAACTCGAGTTCTTGAAATCTCCTCTCATAAAGCAGGCTCTCCATTTGGTGTATCATCCTTGCAGCTCTTCTCTGCACCTGTTCCAGTTTGTATTCACTCAGCAGTGGTGACAGAGGACAGAACAAGGAGCGATGGTTTCAAATTGCAGCTGGGGAGGTCTAGGTTGGATATTAAGAAAACTTTCTCACTAGGAGGGTGGTGAATCAC
Source organism: Podocnemis expansa (assembly GCA_007922195.1). Lineage (NCBI taxonomy): Eukaryota > Metazoa > Chordata > Testudines > Podocnemididae > Podocnemis > Podocnemis expansa. The sequence goes on from ML682004.1 coordinate 46,426,686, forward strand.
TGGAATGGGTTGCCTAGGGAGGTGGTGGAAAACTTTTAAGACCCGATTTGACAAATGGGACGATTTAGTGGGAGTAGCCCTGCTTTTGGCAAGGGGTTGGACGTAGGTGACCACATGAGGTCCCTTCTAGCCATAATATTTTGTGATTCTATCTTTCTTAAACATAGGGGACCAGAAATGCACACAATATTGCAGGTGAGGTATCACTGGCACCTTGTATAATGGCACTAACACCTCCCTGTCCTACTGGAAATACCTTTTCTGATGCATCCTAGGAACACATTAGGTTTTTTTTGTGACCACATTGCATTGGCGGCTTATCGTCATCCTGTGCTCAACCAGTATGCCTAGGTACTTCTCTTCCTCTGTCACTTCCAACTGATGGATCCCCAATTTATAGGAGAAATTCTGATTAGCCCTTAAATGCATGACCTTGCACCTTCCATTATTAAATTTCATCCTATTTCTAATTCTCCAGTTTACAGGGTCGACCAGATCTTCCTGTATGGTACACAAATCCTTTTGTGTATTGGTAATACCTCTTAATTTAGTGTCATCCACAAACTTTTTTAGCACATTCTTACTTTTTATGCCAAATTCCGTAATAAAAAGGTTCCAAGTAATTGGTTCCAAGACTGATCCACGAGGAACACCACAAGTAACTTCCCCCTAATCCGACACTTCACCTTTCAGTATCATCTGCTGTACCTCTCCCCTTCAACCAGTTCCTTATCTGTTTTCATATTAATCCCCATCTTTCCTAATTTACCTAAAAACCTAAGGAAATTAGGTCCACTGCATTCTCTTTGTCCAAAAAGTCTGTTATATTTTGAAAAAGGAGATCAAGTTGATCTGGCATGATCTACATTTTCTAAAGCCATGCTATATTTTATCCCAGTTACAGTTAACCCTCAATATTCTTAAGTACTTTCTCTTTCAAATCTTTTTCTGAGACCTTGCATACTACTGAGATCAAATTAAAAGGCCTGTATTTACACAGATCACTTTTATTCCCTTTCTTGAAAATAGGAACTCTATTAGCAATTCTCCAGTCATGAGGTACAAGCTCAGAGTTTAAAGATTCATTAAAAGCCCTTGTTAATGGGCTGGCAATTTCTTATGGCAGTTTCTTTAATATTCTTGGATGGAGATTATCTAAACCCTCCAATTTAGTTCCATTAAGCAGTTCAAGTTTGGTTTCTGCCTTGGATATAGTAATGGTGGATTCTCTCCATGTGAAAATCATGATTTAAAGACAGCTTAGGATAGAGAGTGCAGGAGTGGGTGGGTGGGGCTTTGTGTCCTGCATTGTGCAGGAGATCCAATTAGGTGATCATATTGATCCCTTCTGACCTTAGAGTCTATGGCTGTGTTCACACAGCCCTCTTATTTCGAAACAACAGGGGTTGTTTCGAAATAAGATTTAGGCTGTTCACACGACGCACGGTTGTTTTGAAACAACAGAAGCCGTTGTTTCGAAACAACCACGTTGTTTCGAAACAAGTTAAACCTAGTCCGTGGGCGAAACAACATTGTTTTGCCACGGTTGTTTCGAAACAACGCCGTCTGAACGTGTTGTTTCGGAACAAGATGTTCTGAAACAACAGTTCACGGCGTGCCCCCTCAGCACCCTGGCCAGGGGACACCCCTCAGCACCCT
>ML682004.1:46446947-46468310 GCA_007922195.1 Podocnemis expansa
CGTGGCTGCAGCCCCCGCGGCAGGGAAAAGCCGCGGCCCCGGCTCCCTGCCCCGGGCTTTGCCGCCAGCCCTGGCGGCAGGGAGAGCCGGGTGCCCCCGGACCCCACTGTGGGGGTGGGCAGGAGCCCCAGCTGTGGGGAGAGCGGGGAGCCCCGGCACCCTGCCGCCCGGCTTCTGAGCACCCCAGCGGCGGGGAGAGGGGGGGGCATCAGCGCCCCTCCGCAGGGCTCCCCGCTGCTTTTGGGGGCAGCGCCCAAGTGCCCTGCGGTTTGTCCCCCCCCCTCAGCACCCTGGACAGGGTGCTGAGGGGGTGGCTCTTCCTCCCAGGGTGCTAAGCACCCTGGGAGGAAGCTCAGCCAGTTATTTCGAAACGGCATGTCCACTTGGCGTTGTTTCGAAACAACCGTTTCAAAACAACGCCCTTTCGAAATAAAACGAGGTTTAGCTTATTTCGAAAAGCGCACGGCTATTTCGAAAGAAGCGGTTTGCTTCTTTCGAAATGGCCGTGCGTCGTGTGGCCATGCCATTCCTTATTTCGAAACAACCTCTGTTGTTTCGAAATAAGGAGTGTGTGTGGACATACCCAATGAGTCGTTTCGAAATAAAGCCCTTATTTCAAAATGAGTTAAACAGAAATAAGAAAATGTGAAATCAAAATAAAGGAAAAGCCCCAATTGAAACAGCATATCCAAACACAGGACTTGCTATTTCGCTTTAGAAGATGGGCATGATGGGCGGTGTGGCAACATGCCCCCCCCCCCCAGCGGGGGGGGGGGACAGATGGGGAGGCCCCTCTTCCCCCTGGCTTCCCCTGCTGCCCCTCTGGCCCTCTGCCCTAAGTGGGGGCATGGGTCGCTTAGCCCCCTGCTACCCCCTTTCCTCACCTCAGCCTCAAGGCAGGGGCAGGGGGCTAGGAGCCCCATGGGACTGGGAGCTGCTTGCCGTCTACTGCAAACAGCTCCCAGCCCCATCAGGCTCCTAGCTCCCTGCCCCTGCCTTGAGGCTGGGGTGGGGAAAGGGGTTTGCAGGGGGCTGGGTGACCCATGCCCCCATGGCGGGGACCCTGCTCTGCCACTGCCCATGCTGGGTAGTTGCTCCCCAGCCGAGGTAGGGGCAGGGGCTGGGGCAGGAGCTGCTGCAGCCCGATCTGCCCCCTGCCCATGGCTGCCTCCAGGGCTCGGGCAGGGGAAGGGGCTCCTGCAGCCGGCTCTGCCCCCTTGCCCGGGCTCAGGGCGGCAAAGCAAGGACCTGCAGCCCCTACCTGCCGGGTCAGCATTCTCCCAGCCCCGGCATGGGAGCAAGTGGGGGCACGGGAAGAGGAAGCTGGGTGCCCCGCTCCCCCAACCCCTAGCCACCTGGAAGCAGCTAGGGAATGTGTGGGCTGGGGCTCCCCTGACTGCTTGTGAGCAGCAGTGCGGTGCTGCTGGTTCCCCAGCCCCTTGCAGGCTCAAGGGGCTGGGGAACCAGCAGCCCCCCCCCCCCCCCCCCCCGATTGCAAGCAGCCAGGGGAGCCCCAGCCCGCACCTTCCCTGACTGCTTCCAGGCGGCCAGGGATGGGGCAGCCAACCAAGGTGCCTGGGGCACCTGCCACACCCCCCCTGCACCCAGCAAGGGGGAACAGCAGGTTTCCTCTGCCTCTTCCTCTTGCCGGGGGTGGGGGGACAGTGGGCGCCCCAGCCAGCTTTACCCGCTGCTTCCCTTTGCCGGGAGCAGGCGGTGTGAAGCGGGCTGAGGCACCCAACCCCCCCCACCCCTGGCAAGGGGAAGCCAGCTGGGGTGCCGGCAGCCCCACCGCACCTCCATTCAGCACCCTGGCCAGGGTGCTGATCCCTAGCCAGGGTGCTGGTGGGACTGGAATGTTCCTCCCAGGGTGCCATGCACTCTGGGAGGATGGTCAAATGTTATTTCAAAATAACATGTCCAAACGGTGTTATTTTGAAACCACCCATTTTGAAACCACTGCCGTTTCAAAACGAAGGTGGTTTAATCCATTTCGAAATGATGGCTCTTATTTCGAAATGATGGGTTCCATTGTTTCGAAATAAGAAAACGTCATGTGGACCAAATCTTTTTTATTTCAAAATAACGAGTGTTATTTTGAAATTTAAAAAAACGTGTGGACATACCCCGACAGTTAGGAATTTTTTTCATTATGTCCAACTTAAACTTCCCTTTCTGCAATTTAAGCCCATTACTTGTTGTCCTGTCATTGGCTGTTAAGGAGAACAATTTTTCTCTCTCCTCCTCATAAAAGTCTTTTAGGCACTCAAAAGCTGTTGCCATGTGCCCTCTCAGTCTCCTCTTCTCCACACTAAGAAGCTCAGCTGACTGATTCTTCACCTCTCTCTGAAGTCCCCCCCCCCTCATGAGGAAACAAGCACACAAAGACTGAGTGACTTGCCCAGGACTGCAGAGATGGTTAGAGAAGTGCCAGGATTGGGAATCAGGGTTCCCTGACCCCGTTTTGTGCAGGGCTATGACAAGTGGTAGAAAGAATTATTTAAAAGGTTTGAACTAGGCAAAACATCAGGTTTGTAAGCAACTAGGGTCTCTGGCTGGTCAGGAGGGTGCCTCTTACTGGTGGCTTGGAGAAATTAGCCTGGGGTGGTGCCCCACCAGGTAGCCAGAACCTCGCTTCTAGCCCAGCCTCTTGGCCAATCAAGCACACACAGAGTTTGTAGCCCCATCCCCCAGGTGGGGTGGGGCGGGGTGGGCGTTCCCAAAGTCTGTAGATGGCTTGGGTGGTATATAATCACTCAGGGTGATCCCATAAGGAAAGGGGTTGAGGAAGGACTGCCTGTCTCCACTGCGTCCCAGCCCAGGGCTCTATCCAATCCAGTGGCAGAGTAGTTTGCCACTGGGTCAGCAGGGCTCCAGCTGAAATGCACTGACCTGAGCCATTGCTTAGTGCTCTGCTCTCCCTGGGGTACTTCCTCCCACCCCAGCCCTGGGTACTTAGTTCCAGAGGGGATAGCCATCCTTGGGGTCTCCCTCAAATATTGCCTGGGGGATCCCAGCAAACCCCTCAGTGTCCTTGGGCAGCAGGTCCAGGAGCTCCTTTGTGCCCCTCTACAAAAGGCAACTCCTCCAGATTGCAGGGCCCATACACTACCAGCAGCTCCTCCTTTGCCAATGGGAGGTCTTCCAGGTCTCAGGGGCTGAAGAGGTCTACGTCCATCTCCTCTCCCGGCTGTAGATTAGCCCCATCACAGGGCAGACCCTGGGTGCCCTCCCCAGCTGGCAGCCTCAGGGTTCCCCTCCCAATCACTCGAGCCAGGGAGGCTGGGTGAGCCATATGGCCTTCCTGCTGGAGGAGGCTGGGTTTGCTGCTTGGTCAGGCCCAGGCTCCCTCCCTCTGGTTGCCTCCCTCTAGGAACATCCTTCTCCTTCAGCAGCTCAGCCCCCACTGAGCTGCTGGCTGGGGTCTTTATACTTTCCCTTCCTGCCTTGGCACCACCCTTCTGCTTCCAGGACCTGGATCCTGCAGTTCCCCAGTCTGAGCCAGGGGGTGCGTTCAGGCTCTTCCTCTGCCTCTGAGGAAGGCCACAGTCCCCGGTTACAAGGTGCTTGTTGGTTTAGCAGCACAGTGAAGGATCTGTATCAGAGGCAGCTTTTATGGTAAGTGAAGGCGGTGGCTGCCTAGGGCCTTGAGCCGTAAGGGGCCCCACAGCAGTCACCTGCTTAGCCTAACCTAGCTCAGGGGTCAGCAACCCATTTCCCCCCATCCTCCCCCTGCATAAGCACATGACCACTGGGACCATAGGCTGCACTGCCTAACTACTCAGCCTGTCTGCAGCGGGAGTGGAGCAGCGCTCCCCACCTAACCCCAGCAGGGAGCGCAAAGCAGCTGGCACAGCTCTGTATTTGTGGGGATGGGGCTCGGGAGCATCCCAATCTGAAGAGTTCAGGCCGCTTGACCCCCAGCCACCCCCAAAGCTGAATGGGCCCAATCCTGGATCCAGGGGTGGGGCAGCTGCTATTCAGCCCTGGGGTTGCCGGGGGCAAAGTGGCCTGAACTCTTCAGAGTAGGACACTCCAGGGCCCTGCCCCCACAAGCCACCACTACGGGCCGGCTGCTCTCTGCCCCCTGAAGAGGCACAGCTGGCTGGGGGTAGGTGGGAAGCACTACTCCACCCTTGTTGCAGAGACGCTGGGAGAGCAGGCAGCACAACGTCTGGCCCCGGCAGTCTGCAGCAAGCGCTAGGGACTGCAAACCTTCCCTTTGGACTGGGGGTGGGGGAAAGCTCGGGCCATGGGGGGGGGGCTATAGAGGGGGTAGCCAGAGCTGTGGATGGTGCAGTGGCACAGAGTTGGGACTGTGGGAAAGGGCAGTTAGGGCTTCAGGGGGGACAGAGTCCATGGTGAGGGCAGCAGTGGGGTTCTATAGGGGGCCTGTTAGGGGGCCCCACAATGGCTCTTCACCTAGGGCCCCCAATTGCCTAAGGCTGCCTTGGCTCTACCGTCTCCTGGCCAGTGTTCCCTCTAATTACTCGTAGACTGTGTGTGCAAACAATTTCTTTGTGTGCACAAAAACATTTCTTTGTGAGCACCCATATTAGCACTATTGAATTTTTTTGTGTGCACTTTATTTTTTTGTGTGCTCAGGTTTCATGACCTGTGTGCACGCGCACAGCTTAGAGGGAACAGTGCTCCTGGCCATTTTCTCCTAGGGGCTGATTTGATGTATTTGGAAGGGATCTGATCTGTCTGGAGAGGCTTGGGCAATCTGAACCTGCCTTCTGAGAGTTCAATAAGAACTTGTTTCCCTTGTGTTCCCCAGTCCTGCTTCTCTTTTCACAGTTCATTTGGTTTGAGTTATAGTAGGACTCTGCTTAGTTTCTAAGGACATCGCACAACCTTCAACTAAAGTGCATGTCCAATTCAATGATTTATGCATTCACAGTCCTCAATAATCTAATAAGGAGTGATGCACCTTCACCAGTTCTGGTGTGTATCCAACACAGAATCCAATCCTCTGACTGGACTTGAAATTCTTTCATTGCCTCTGTGTAGAAAGGGGGGCCAAAACCTGTGATCTAAACCTCCTCTATCAACTTCTCAAATTCAGATTCTAATGATAAAAATTGCACCAATTCTTTATCACATGTTGTGGTTTTTTACTATCTTGCCTTGTTTGGCCAGAGGCTCTTCTCTCTGAAGGGGAGTTGACAGCCCTGATGGATACATGTTATAACCATGCAGAGTGTGCGCTGGATTGGGAGAGAGTTAATGTATGGGAATATTAAGTATCTGCCCTGTTAAAAAGGAAAATCAGCTAGACTGACCCTTCCTTCATCTTCTGTTGTGGCTGCTGTGACAAAGAATCAGCTTTCTTCTGGGTGCATGTTGTGGTGTCAAGTGTTTCAAGAAGGAAAGTTCTCATTAAGGGAGGGAACAAGGGCACAGCATGTGGGAGGAGTGTGGGCCAATTACATTTGCTTTCAATTTTCTTAATCCAGTAACTGGATTCTGATTTACTGAATATGTCTCACTAATGGTGCATCATCCATTGTTCAAGCATTAGGGAGGCCACTAAGGATTGGGGCCGTCTTGTGATTCAAGAGCACCAGACATCTGGAGGAGGGGTTGCAGGATGGGAAGGAACACAGGTCTAGCAGTCCTCCATGGAAGGAGGTTTTTGTTCACTGTGCAACTGTACACTCTGGCGCTACAGCATGCTTTGCAAACAGACCTCACTGCTACAGCTCATTGGATAAAGGCACTCCAGAGGGTTCACTTGATTTCTTAGCACACTCTGGTGGATAAATGGCAACTGTCATCACAGACTCTCACAACAGGGAGATTTTTCAGCTGTTGATGGGCTGCGTGAGGGAAGGGATAGAGGAGGGTCAGGCTGAGGTTTAACATGCTGGAAACTGGGACTATACCTTCTTAGAAACAGTGAAGGCTGAACCAGTAAAAAGCTGCCTTCTGAAAGACTAGCGTAGGAGATCAATCAACAGCCCTCGCTAATGGTAGGTAAATGGCAAAAGTCTCAGTTTGGCCACTCCTCCAAAAGACAACTTTAGTATAGAAAGCCGATTGGAGGATCTGGTGGTAGAGAGAGAGGGCAGGGAGAAGTGGTGGGGGTATGAGTGAGAGGCTGGGGAGGGGTGCAGAGTCCAGGGATGGCCCCTGGCAGGATTTGTAAAACACTCCCCATAAAAACACATGAGGTAACACCTCAGGGTAGCTTGGGTATAGATACCTGTGTCTGAGGAAGGAGAAGGTTTAACACATGCCTTTTGTCAGCCTCTCCCATTGCCTAGCATAGGTAGGGAGCAGCCTGGCATGCTGGCTTTTGGGGCACACTGTACAGAGTTGAAGTGCCCAACTCAGCTTTGTGGACCCTGGTTTGTTCCTGTGATTTTCTGGGTGCAGGAACACTCAGCGCCATGGAACCTACATCCCTCTGTAGACCTCTGTCATACAGGTGTTAAAGTAAGCTGGAATGGCCCAGAATGCCATTCTGGGGCCCACTATTTTTAGGGGCTCAGCGTTCCAGGACTCCTAAAAATAGAATATGGTGCCAGAACACTGCGTTCAGGGACCCACCATTGAAAAACAGTGGGATCCGGAATGCAGCCTTCCAGTTCCATTTTCAATTTTTAGGGGCCCAAACTCTGGGCCCCTAAAAATAGCAGGCCTTGGAATGGCATTCTGCCACGCATTCCAGCAGGCAGGGGAGTGGGGAGGGCTCCTCTGCGCATGCGCAGGCTGCAGAATTTCCTGGCCCAGCGCACTGCCTGTGAGTACAGGGGCAGCCTGGCTCGTGCTGGGGGGGGCGGAGTATTGGGGGCACCTGAGCTGGGGGTGGGTATTGGGCACAGGGGGTGGATTTTGGGGGCAGGTGTTGGGGGCAGGGCCTGGATTTTGGGGGTGGGTATTAGGAGCTTGGTGGATATTGGGGATGGGGAGTGGGTATTGGGTGCTAGGGTGGATTTTGGGGACAGGGAATGGATATTGGGGGCAGTAGCTGGGGTGCGTGAAGGGGGCCTGGATGTGTGGGAAGGGGGCCCCGGACATGCAGGAAGGGGGCCCACTGGATTAGGAGGGTTCTGGGGCCTGCCAAATTATACTTTAACCCCTGCTGTCATATCCCCCTTAGTCACCTCTTGTCTGAACTGAACTTGTCTGAACTCCAAGTCTTTTTATGTTCTCCTCAAGTAAAAATTGTTCTGTTCCTCCATCCTTTTTGTTGCCCCTTTTTTGCATCCTTTTTGTACCTCCTCTGATTCTATTTGATAGATAGATAGATAGATAGATAGATAGATAGATAGATAGATAGATAGATAGATATTAAACAGGGTGACCAGCACTTCATGTAGTACTGAGATGCATCCTGGGTTTTTATAGTGACATAATATTCTCTGTTTTATTATCTGTCCCTTTCCTAATAGTTCCCAATGTTCTGTGTGTCTTTGTTTGACTGGAGCAATAACTGATGCAAGTACTGAGAAGTGGTTGCAAATGCCTACCTGGGCTGGGGCCCACACACGCATGAAGGGGGCCCAGACAACATGAGAAGGGGGCCTAGAGATTAGGAACGTTCCAGGGCCCATCAAATTCTATTATAACCATTGAGGAAGACCACAGTCTCTAAAAGATCCAACAATTGGATAAGTAACCAACTTAACCTTTCCTGTGTTTAGTTGCATTCCTGGTTAAAAGTTTTATATCCCTTGTATCACTCTAAACCTTTGGTCCATTGACTTCTGTGGGTCAGCAGGCTATATCTAAGATTTCCAAAATTTAAAACTTTTCAAATAAAGAATTTGAAGAACAACTAGCAAGGACTCAAAAAGTAAGAGCAATTTTTTTTTTAAGTACATGAAAACCAGGAACCCTGCTAAACAACCATTGGATCATTAAGATGCTGAAGGAGAATAAGGCCATTGTGGTCTTCACAGCTGAAGATGTGAGGTTGATTCCCAAATCAGAGTCATTCTTTCTAGGTGACATATCTGAGGAAATGACCCAGACTGAGATGGCCTAGAAAGAAGTCTGGGGAAAAATTTGATGAACTGAACAGTAATAAGTAATAACAGATGGTATTCACCTAAGAGTTCTGAAAGAACTGTGCTGTGAAATTACAGAATAACTGTGGTATATATACCTATCATTTAAATCTGCTTCTATACTAGATGACTAGATGGGATGCCAAATTTTAAAAGGCTCCAGAGGTGACCTTGCCGGTCACAGGCTGGTCAATCTAACTCAGGGGTTGGCAACCCTAAAGCTATGAAGAGACATTTTTTTAAAATTCCTTCAAAAACCAAGTGTTTTGAGAGCTACAATGGGTGGGAGTTGGGGGAGCTGGGTCAGGGTGCCTGCCACAGGGCATCATGGCTGGGGGAGGGTGCCTGAAACCAGAAATGGGCCCCCCACAGGATCCCCCAGTTGTGGCGAGAAGTTTGGATCAGGTGCAGGACACCAGCAAGGTCCCCTAGTGGTCGGATGGGGTCCAGAACCCAGAGCTGCAAGGGGATAGCCAAGTTACTGCATGCAGCTCCAGAGTTACAGGTTGCAGACACCTGGTCTAACTTCAGTACCAGGCAAAATGGTTAAAACTACAATAAAGAACAGAATTATTGGACACATAGATGAACACAGTTTGTTGGAGCAAAGTTAACATGACTTTACAAAGGGAGATCATGGTATACTAATCTACTAAAATTCTGTGAAGGGATCTACAAGGATATGGACTCAGATGAATATAGTGTTCTTAGAATTTCAGAAAGCCTTTGACAAGGTCCCTCACCAAAGGCTCTTAAGCAAAGTAAGTGGTCATGGGATAAGAGGGAAGATCCTTTCTTGAATCAGTAACTAGTTAAAAGATAGAAAACAAAGGACAGGTATAAATTATCAGTTTCCAGAATGGACAGCAGTAAATAGCAGTGTCCACCCAGGACCTGTACTGGGATCAGTACTGCTCAACATATTCATAAGGGAGCTGGAAAAAGGGGTCAAAAGTGAGGTGGCAAAATTTGCAGATGATACAAAACTGCCGAAGACAGTGAAGACTAAAGGAAATTGCAAGGAGTTACAATGGGATCTCACAAAACTGGGCAACAAAATGGCAGATGGCCTCACTGGCACTGCAGATGTTATTGCAGGGGTCCCTTCAGCACTGCTCCCGCTCCCTGGTGCCACAGGGAAAGAGGGTGCTCCTTGACTACCAAGTCAATGAAAGAGGAGACCTGAGTGAGAACCAAGTTGGGCTTGATCCTGGCATCACAGGTCACGGCACTGTTGATTCCAGCACTGACAAGGGGATCCATTGAGTCTGGCATCAGTGTTCTCACAGAACAGAAACATTTTGGAGAAGGATTTGCAACTCACCTCCACTCGGGAGAGGTTCAAGGCAGCTAGGGAGCAAACTGAGGAGACAGCTCCAACTGCCTGAGAGCATGCCCCTGGGCCAGTGCCCAAACCATCAGTGCCACTGAAAGGCAGGCCAGCGTTGATCAAGCCTCACTCCCCACAGCACTGCTCTCTGGCACCACCTCTGATGAAAACCAGATAACACTTGCCTCTCAGTGTTCGGCACTGTCTTGCTGTGGCTGGAGTGTCTTTCATCCACCACTGATCTCTGGTACTATCTGTGTTGGTAGTGGCTTTGGGACCCCACTGGTACAGCTTCCCAGGCATCGTGTTGCCCAATATACCTTGCCACTGTCAGTCCCTGGTATTGGTTGACACAGTATCAACAGCACATGAACTGTGGCTGTGTGGTGCCAGAGAGACATGCACTAGTCCCCCATGGTCCCCACAAAGCCAATTCTTGGTTGGTTTGGATGACAGATCAGTGCCCTTAGAGTGGAGCAGGAGCAGACACCAAAAGGTGAGTCAATTACCTACCCAGTTGCCATAGTCTCACTGGCAGATGGTGCCCCGTGGCCTTTTTGGACTCCTGATGGTGCTCAAGGTCCCTGGCAGGCAGATCATACACTCAGCAAATTTCAGGCCAGAGCCATCCCAGATGGCTAGTGCCGCTCTAGAATTGGGAGGGGGGTTGGACATAGAGACTGAAAACTCCAAAGACATAGAACAGAATGGGAAAAGCACACCACTTAAGGCTCTCGGGAGACAGGTCTTCAGGAGTCAGAGGAGACCCAGGGAGAGTCTTCTTCCTCCCCACCCTGCAACAAGGCAGTGGTAGGGGCAACCCTGGCTGTTATACTGGATGACAGCAGGACCCACCAAGAGTTTCCCAGGTGGTTGGGATTCAGCTTGGGGCTGCAGGTAGAAGGAGGATGCATATCCCATGGTGGACATTCTACTATCAGAGGAGCCAGCCAGGGTTGCCCTCCCCCATATTAAGACTATAAAAGAGATCACAAAAACCCAGTGGCACACTCTAGCTTCCATCCTGCCCCCAGTGAAAAGGGCGAAACAGAAGTACTTTTTCATATCAAAGGGGTATGTACATTTTTGCTCACACCCAACTCCAAGTTTCCTGGTCATAGCAGCAGACAAAGAGGAGCAAAAGCAGACACACCAGGGACTGACCCCAAAATCTAAGAATGCAATGAAGCTGTAGCTGTTTTCTAAGAAGACCTATTCCACTGGAGGTTTACAGCTGAGGATTGCAAATCAGGAGGCATCCTTGGAAAAATTTGTCAACACGATTCAGCAAGACTCTAGGCTGGAACTATGCTAGGCAAGGAGGGAAAAGTGAGTTCTAGGACACTTCTGCAATCAGCCCTGGATGCAGCAGATGCATCTACTTGGGACATGGCAGTCAGCATCATTGTGAGAAGGAGTTTGTGGTTGCAGACCTTGGTTCTTCCTCAAGAGATGCAGGCAATTTTTCAAGATCTGTCCCTTGAAGGTTTGGAACTTTTATTGTCTCAGACAGATGCAAAGTTACAGACTCTTGAAAGACTCAAGAACCATTTTAAAGTTGCTGGGCCTACAGATTCCAGTGGCACAAAGGCAGTCATTCCTCTACAACCAATGTACCAGCCCTATTTGTCTAGGCAGGACTTATCTTGGTGTAGGATCTGCAATGGCCAGAGGAATAGTCAATGACCCTTTGGGCAAGGACAAGGCCAGATGCACCTCCAGCTGACCACAATAAAGAACTTTTTGAGGATGGTTCCGAGGACGACATACCAATTACAGGTTTGGATCCATTCCTTCCTCCCTTCAGAGACAGATTATTCCAATTTTACCTAATATGGTACCAAATTACATTGGACTAGTGGGTCCTCTGTGTGACAAAGTGCTTTAGTTCTTGTCTGTGCCCCCTTGCTACCCATTCCACCGTCCCCTGTCCCTCCTCAGGGACCCCTCTCACAAGCAACTTCTTTGCGGAGATGTACAATCCCTTTTGGCCTCAGGCACACTAAAAGAGGTGCCCTTCAACCTGAGAGGAAAGGGTTTCTATTCTGCTATTTCCTGATCCTGAAGGCAAAAGGGGCTTGTGCCCAATCTTGGACCTGCGAGGCTCAAAAAGATTTCTTTGCAAAGTGAAATTTCACATGGTGTCACTTCAATCATTCCCTCGCTGGATCTGGATACTGGTATTCTGCCCTTGACCTGAGGGACACTTATTTTCATATAACCATCATGCTGCATCACAGGAGGTTCCTACACTACATGGTAGGGCAAAGGCACCTGCAGTTCACAGTCCTCCCTTTTGAGTTATCAGCAGCCCCATGAGTTTTCACCAAGTTCTCAGTAGTAGTGGCAGCCTTCCTGAGAAAAAGAATATAGATGTTTCCATAGCTGGATGACTGGGTCATGAAGGGTTGTTCCAAGCAGGAGGTTCAGGCCTACCTCCAGGTGATTCAAGCCATGTTTATTTGATTGGATCGCATGGTCAATGAGTGGAACAGCATGCTAACCCCCCTACTCAGTGTATAGAATTTATGAGGGCAGTACTGGACTCAAGGGAAGTGAGGGCTTCCCTCCAACATATTCGTTTTCTCACTATTATGGATCTAGTTCAAGTACTGTGCAGATACTCCCTCATCACGGTTTACAACTGCCTGAGATTTTTGGGTCATATGACATCATGTACATACATCATTAGTCATGCTCAGTGCTGTTTGAGCCCTTTGCAGGCATGCTTAGCCATAGCATGCCATCTGCTGCAGGATGTGTTCACAGGCTGGGGTGCCTGCTGACAAATGTCTTAGAACCCCTGCAATGGAGGTGCAAGCTACAGACTGTATGCACAGGTGTCCCCTTTCATGCTGCCCAGTTTACAATGTGTTTAGTCACAGATGCATTACACTTGAGACAGGGAGTTCATCTGGAGGACCTAAAGACTCTGGGGCAGTGGCAAGATAGAAGTGCCCTTGCTTATGAACATAAAGGATCTATAAGCAGTACATCTGGCCTGTTTGGCATTTCAGGATCAGCTGAAGCAGAAGACGGTATTAATGCAGACAGACGAGACAACAGCAAGGAACTATATCAACAAATAGGGTGGAGTTCACGCCTGTCCCCTGTGCTGGGAAGTCCTCAGTCTTTGGATCTGTAGTATCAAGCACTCTGTCAAACCTTTCTAGTAGATAGCCTTAGCCAGTGATTCCTAACACATGAATGGTCCATCCATCTGGATGTGTTGGAAAGGATGGTCCATTGGTGAGGCTCTCCTCAGATAGACTTCTTCGCATCAAAGACCAACAGGAAGTGCAAGACATTCTGCTTCTTCCAGAAGTGCAGCCTGGGGTCTCTGGTGGATATGTTCCTGGTCCAGTGATTGAACAGACTGTGCTATGCTTTCCCTCTGATCCACAGGGTGGTCCTACAAATAATGCAGGGAGGGTCAGAGGTCATCATGGCTATGGCTACACTATAGGGCAGACATGCGCAAACTGTGGCTCGCAAGCCACATGTGGCTCTTTAAAGAAAAATTGCTGCTCCCGGGAGAGTGCAGGGGGGAAGGGCGGCATAGCGGGAGACAGGGGCGAGAAATCTGCAATCGTCAGAGACAGCAGAGAGGTGGGCGGTAGGGTGAGAGCCCACCGCAGAGGAGCAGCCTTGTGAGAGCTGCAGGGAAAAGCAGCGTGGTCAGAGCCGGGGGAGGGGCGGCACTGTGCGATCTGGCAGGGAAGAAGCAAGGTGGTAAGAGCAGGGAGGGGAAGGATAGCACTGAGAGAGCCCACAGGGAAAAACAATGTCATCAGTTAGGTGCAGAGACATGTCAGATTCTACTGTTTACCCACACAATATTAATTCTACCCTCCTTATCTGTATGCATTATGATAGTCTTTAATTACAAGGTCACAGGCTTCACTCATTGTACAAACTGGATGCACACAGGCAAAATTAAAATAGCTCCAGCAAGAAGTCTGACCTTCTGAATGCATGATTTTTTAAATGCTTTTCTTTTTTGATACTCTTTTCTGGGTCAATATCTTTAAAACTGGCAACATAAATTGATCAAGAGCAAGTCTACAATGAACTATAGATAAGTGATGATAATCTAGCAATTTAAACCTGAAAAGCAATTGTAAACTAATTTTCTTTTTTAAAAATCACCTGGCATTTCCAGATATTGCAATATAATGCAAAATTATTTCTCTTGTATTACTATTTTGAGAATTAAATAAGAATCATCAGATATGACTGAAAATTGAAACAAGTGTTACATCCCAAACCACTGACTACTGTCAAAAGGTTATTTAAAAAATCTCTATTAATTTAAAGAATATTACAACTACTTATTATGGATCATGGTTCATTTTCAGAAAGCAAAATTATTTGGACTTAGGATAGACCACCGCTACTGAAAACTGGCTTTAGAAAAAAAATTCCTTAAGTCCATTGAACAAGTGGGCCTGAGACATTCGTATGACATCTGTTTGCAGAAGGAACTGCTAGTACATTTATTTAATAAGAAAATTTTAGTTAATATATCTAAGTCAATTACCAAGATAATTTACATTCACTGAAAAGTTCAATAGCAGCACTATACTTCCACTGATTAAATAGCATTCAACATGTATTAATTTTTCTTTGTTGTATACCAGTAGTCAAAATTAATTTCTATTTCAGTGCAGTCTTCATGAATGACTCTATGGGTATCTAAGCCCATTAGACAAGAAAGTAATTGTTGTGAAGAGCTGAGGATGGAAAATTCTGTTGTAAACTTTCTGAAAAAAAATCTCTCACCAATAAAGATTTTACTTTGTATTATAAAAACCAAATAATGATATTTAGAATTTATACAGGGCTTGACCCCAAACTGAATAAACTCAATGGGATTTTTTCCATAATATCTTCTGTGCATGGACTCCAAAGCACTTACTGAAACAGGCTCTGATCTTGCACTTTCTGTCCCCATAAATTCTCATTGATCTTTTGTGATTCTGAACAGTTGAAAAAGTGTCCCTGTGTGCATCTCTTCACAGGATTAAGATGACAGCAGTGTTTTCCCTTACTATTACTCTCATTTTAAAATTAATTGTGTCTAATTTGAGGCCTCAGACCTTTTGTTTTCACTGTCCATGAGTATTTTAGTGAACAAGTTTACTGGCAGAAATGTTGGCAGAGAAGCAGGGGCATGGTCGGGGCCCTGGTGGGATGGGGGGCAGAAGTGCAGCATGGTTGGGGAGAGCAGAGAAGCAGCAGCGTGGTAAGGGGTTGCAGGGAAGCCACAACAGGGGTGAGGGAGGGAAGCGTGACATGTTCAGAGAAGCCATAGCATGTTTAGATTTTCTCATAGGCCCTAATGCAGCGTACTTGTTATTAAAATAAAATCATTTTACAAGTCCTAAACATGATGTGGACTACTAAATACAAAGGAGAGAAGTTTAAAACTGAACGTAGATTACTTTCAATTTTTGGCACAACATACTGCTGTAAAGCATCATATTCCACAATGAAATTCAAAACATTGTTCAATACTTAAGAGATCAGCATCTGAGAGATCTTTTACAAATTACTCCCCAGATTTAAAAAAAAAACTTGCCACAAGCCTATAGTGTTCTACATCGAGCAACAGCAGAATTTTTACTGTATAGGCCTAGTTTCATGGTAACCTTAAATAATTATTAGAATCTGACATTAGTAGGATCAATAGTTGCCCTATTTTTACAATAAAATTAAAGTTTGCAATGAATTTTAAGCTTAGTAATTTTAGAGTAGGTAAAAATATGTGGTTATACGCCTCAGTGCGGCTCTTGAAGATTTAAGAATCAACTTGCGCGGCTCTTGAGTTCCATAGGTTTGGCCACCCCTGCTATAGGGCTTTATTAAGACGGCTTAATAAGGTCTACTTTAAGCCAGCTTAAAGTTGATTTTATTAAATTGGCTGAGAGCAGCCACACTCAAAATGCCAGGAGGCTGCTCACATCCACACTGGCAGCTGCTGGGTCACCCTAGGAGTGGTGCATTGTGGGTAGCTGGCCCACAGGGCACCACAGCAAAAGTGCCCCTCTCTTCCAGCCACTCCTTTACTATGGGAGGTGAGTGACCACACCACCTCCATTCTGTGTGTGGCAACAGGGAGCCCAGGGAGGTCAGGGAGCCTGAAGTGGCCCAGCAATGTGACAGCACAGCACTCCACACCCTCCCTCCACTGCCCAGACTCCTCTGACTCTGGACCAGGTGCCACAGGGCAACTGCTGGCGCAAGGGCAGGGCACAGCAGTTGTTAAGACTCAAACACCGGGAGAGAGTACATAGAGGAAGGTGAGGTCAAATCACCTGTTGTAATGGGGAAAAAAATCCATAGTCATGATTTAATCCTGCTTTCACACAATCTAATCTATAAGAAATAGCAACTTTCCTTCCTTCTGAGTGCTGTTTTCCAGTATTTGAATCTTAACTGCTTTGATTTGCTGTTACAGTGTGACCTGATCCTATGTCTTACTCTCCCCTGCATTTATTTCCTACCCTTCTGTAGGTTCCCTCATCTTCAAACCATCTGACAAAGTGGGATTTTCTCCCATGAAAGCTCATGCAATAACTAAATTTCTTAGTCTTAAACACTGCTTCAGGACTCATTGTTTGTTTTACAATAACATCAAGGGTGTCAGGCTGAGAAGAGGAGACACAGGGTGTCAGACTGGAGAAGGAGAGAGACATGCAGGGTCGGGCTGAAAAGGGCAAGGGGAGAGACAGGCAGGGTCACACTGAGAAGGGGAGAAACATGGGTTTGGGCAGAGAAGGGGCAAGAGACACAGGGTCAGGCTGAGGGGGGGGGGTGACCCTGCCAGCAGATTCGATAATTTGGGGATCTTAGGGGGCAATTACACCAGTGAGGTACAACTTAATCTTTATTAAAAACAGGTATTGATACAAGCTGAATTATGAAGTGTATGTGTATGGAGTTTGTCACGGCTTTTTACAATGGGGTTTTGTCAAATAGACTTAACTTTATGGAGTGGGACAAGTTGGGGGACAATGGGGGTTCTCAAACTAACTTAACCCACAGTTATAAATCAACTCACAGTGACTTAAAAGATGTTCCAATGACCATATAAGAAAAAGGGGATACCATTCAACTTAGTGTACCGCAGTGGCAGAGAAGAGTGAAAACCAGTGAGGGAAGTGGGAATTTCAAGGTTGGCACAGAGGGGGGCAGAAGGGGGCTGTGGGAGTATGAAGAAAGGGGTGACAGAGCAGTGGCTGGGGGAGCTGCAGGGAGCTGGTGGCTGCGAGGGGAGCCGTGGGGACAGAGAAAGGAGCTGTGGGAAGTGGCAGAAATAGGAAAAGGAGCAGCGGGAAGTGGTGGAGAAAGGGATTGGAGCCGCAGGAGCAGCGGGGATAGAGAAAGGGGCCACAGGAGGCGGCAGGAACAGGAAAGGGAGCCACGGGAAGCAGCAGAGATAGGAAAAGGAGCCGCAGGAGCGGCAGAGACAGAGAAAGGGAACTGTGGGAAGAAGTGGGGACAGAAAAGGGAGCCGCAGGAAGCAGCAGAGGTAGGAAAAGGAGCCACGGGAAGCAGCGGAGAAAGGGACCAGAGCAGCAGGAGTGGCGGGGGACAGAGAAAGGGGCCACAGGAAGCAACAGGGACAGGAAAAGGGGACCCGAAAATAAAGAGGGGACAAGGAAAGTTTAAGAAAAAAGTTTATTTAACTCAGGGGAGTCACAGAGGGGAAAGCAAAACGACTTAGCAAAACAACTCTAAAGGTTACAAACTAAATGAAACAATCTTACAATCTATCTTAACATTTCTAAGACTTACAGACTAAACCGAAACAATGTTGCAACTCAATGGGTATGTCCACACACAGTCCTTATTTCGAAACAACAGAGGTTGTTTCGAAATAAGGAATGGCATGGCCACACGACGCACGGCCATTTCGAAAGAAGCAAACCGCTTCTTTCGAAATAGCCGTGCGCTTTTCGAAATAACTTAAACCTAGTTACCTTTCGAAACGGCGTTGTTTCGAAACGGTTGTTTCGAAACAATGCCAATGGGACATGCCGTTTCGAAACAACGGTTGTTTCGAAACGAGTTGTTTCGAAACAACCGTTGTAGTGGCCGTGTTATTTCGAAACAACCGTTGTTTCGAAATAACCGGCTGACCTTCCTCCCAGGGTGCACAGCACCCTGGGGGAACTTCCTGCTAGGGCGTGCCTGTTAGGCTGCGTGGCAGGGAGGCAGCTAGCAGGCAGCCATGGCCCAGCAGGCAGCTCCCTCAGCCGCAGGCCGCCGGAGGGCGCCCGTGTGGACCCGGGAGGACGTGTCCTGCCTCCTGGGCATCTGGCAGCAGCCAGACATAGTGGAGCGGTTCCGGGCCAGCCACCGGAACCGTGACATTTATGAGGACATCGCGTCCGCGATGTCCCAGGCCGGGCACCCCAGGACTACAGAACAGGTGCGGAGCAAAATAAAATCACTCCGCCAGGAGTATGCCCGCACCCGGGATGCCCGGGCACTGGAGGGGCCTGGCAGCCAGGCCACCTGCCCATATTTTGAGGCCCTGGATGAATTCCTGGGCACACAGCCCAGCGGTGCCCCCACTGCATCCATCGACACCTCTGGGGGGCATCAGAGCCCACCATCAGGCCTGGAGGCAGCCTCCTCGGACGTGTCCATCGGGGGACCACCAGCCGCACCACCAACAGCGGCGGAGGCGAGCCCCACGACCCCGGAGCTGTTCAGACCCATGGAGGCGGGCAGCAGCACTGAGGAGCAGGGGCCCACCACCGCCCCAGGCTCCGAGTCAGACCCCGGGACAGCTCGGCGGACCTCTGGAGCCCCCGTGGGTAAGTATACCCCCCCACACGGGGGCACACAGGGCTGGGCCTGTCCAGCAGGTCCCGGGACGGGTGGAGGCTAGGGCCAGGCACCGGGGCGGATAGGGCCCAGGGTTCGTGGGCACAGAGGGGCCCCCTGGCCACGGGGCCCACAGACACAGGTGTCACTGGGGAAAAAGGCCCTTGTGTGCCGGAGGGTGGTGACCAGGGACTGGCTGGGAAAGATGCAGCAGCATCTTCCGTGGGGTGGACAGCAGGCAGGGCACACCACTGGCAAGTGGCCTCGGGAGACCTCAAGTGCAAGGCGTGGCTGGGTCCAGTTCACCCTTGTGGGCACCACAAGCATGTGTGCCTCCAGGGTACGGGTCCCAGATGTCTGGCAATAGGAGACCATGGTCTCCTTTCCTGTGCTCTGTTCTTCTTGTTATCCTCCCATTCTCTGTCTGGCAGGCAGGTCACAATAGGGGGGTTTGTCAGGCTTTTTCCCAGAGGGGCTGACGGATCCTGGACTGCCAGAGTATACCGATTTATTTGGGTAACTGTCCCAGGGCGCTGTAAACCCTGATGACTACCTCGGCCAGACAACCGTCTTGCCCAGGGTCCTCCAATGTCCTCTGTCGGGTACCATCCCGGCCTCCGTCCGAGGCTTTGGGGGCCAGGAGTCCTACCCCAGGGCAATGTCCCACGGGATCTTGGGACCCTGACAGTCAGGGCAGAGGTGTGTGCTGCAGACAGGTGCACACAGATGGGACCAGCAGGCGGCAGGGGCTAACTGTGTTTTTTGTGTCTCTGCAGCACGTCGCAGAGCCCCTCCCCGAGGGCCGGCACCCACGCCCGGACCCCACCGCCGAAGCCCCAGGACACCGCGGCGACAGCGGAGGGCCCCCAGGACCCGCAGTGAGCTCCTGGAGAGCCTGGAGGAGCTCGGGCGGGACATGCATGCCGCCACCCAGGCCTGGCGGCGTGAGCAGGCTCAGCGGCAGGCAGCTGGGCTCCATGCCCTCGAGCGCCTCGCAGGCACGGAGGACAGGGCAGCGAGGGCATTGGAGGGCCTGGCCGTGGAGCTCCCAGCTGCCATCCGGGAACAGGCTGCAGCCATCCGCCAGCTGGCGGAGAGCCTGGCTCCCCGACGGCGCCGGGACACCTCCCCGCCCCAGCAGGGACAGCGGGCAGAGGGCAGCCGTGGCCGCAGGCGGGGCATGCCACCCCCCCCGGACCCTCCCACAGGCGCTGCCTAACCCCCCCCCCGCCCCAGGACCTCTTCACCCCACTCCCCCTTCCAAGTTCATGTTCCCTCCCCAAGTCCCCTCCCAAGTCCCCTTCCAAGTTCATGTTCCCTCCCCAAGTCCCCTCCTAAGTCCCCTTCCAAGTTCATGTTCCCTCCCCAAGTCCCCTCCCAAGTCCCCTTCCAAGTTCATGCTCCCTCCCCAAGTCCCCTCCCAAGTCCCCTTCCAAGTTCATGTTCCCTCCCCCGGACCCCCCCAGATTGCCCTGTCCCATATCACCCCCATCCCTTCCCTGATTGTGAATGTAAATAAACCCCTGGACAGTTATTCATGGTTGTCTGTGTTTTTACTGGGGGGGGGGGGGGGTTGACAGTGTGGGTGGATGGGTGCAGGCTGGCTGTGGGTGGACGGGGGGAGATGGTGGTTTGGTGCAGGGCAGGGCTGGTCCTCAGTCTTCCTCCGCGGCGAAGCTGCGCCGGAGGGCATCGCGGATGGCAAGGGCTCGTGCCGATGGCTGCTCCTGAGTTGGCCGGGACCTTGGCTGTTCATACTCCCTGGCAAAGGCCTGGACCTCAGCCTCCCATGCGAGTGGGATGGGTTCCCCTTGCTGTTCACAAAAGTTGTGCAGCACTGCACATGCCGCGATGGCTTGTGGCAGGCTGCGTTCAGCAAGGTGGAGGCGGGTGAGCAGGCACCTCCACCGGGCCTTGAGGCGTCCGAAGGCCCGCTCGACCACCTGTCGACAGTGGGCGAGGCGGCGATTGAACAGCTGCCGACTGGGGTCGAGTGGCCCGGCGTAGGGTCTCATTAGCCAGGGCCGCAGGTGGTAGGCCATGTCGGCCACTATAAGAACGGGCACCTCTACGCCCCCAAGGTGGATGGTGTGAGGGGGGAAGTGGGTGCCCGCCTCCATGCCCCGATACAGGGCAGAGTTGCGGAGGACCCTGGCATCATGGGCCCTGCCTGGCCATCCCACATAGCAGTCCTGGAACCGGCCCTGGTGGTCCACAAGGGCCTGCATAATGACTGAATGGTACCCCTTTCGGTTGCGGTACACCGCAGCCCTGTGCTCCGGGGCACGCACAGGAATATGGGTGGTATCCAAGATGCCGGCACAGTTCGGAAAGCCAAGGGTGGCCATCCCAGGCATGGTGCCCTGCAGGTCCCCGCGCCTCACCAGGCGCCATAGGAGGACCCGATTGATGGCCCTGGTGACCTCGAGGACGATGGTGCCGGTGGTGGACCTCCCGACACCGAACAGGTGCGCCACTGCCCTGTGGGACTCCGGGGTGGCCAGCTTCCACAGGGCGATGGCCACTCGTTTGTCCACCGGGACGGCAGGCCTCATGGGGGTGTCCCTGTGGCGCAGGTGTGGGGCGAGTTCGGTCACCAGGCGGGTGAAGCTGGCCCTGCTCATTCGGAAGTTCTGGCGCCAGAGGTCGTCGCCCCAGGTGCGCAGGACGACCCTGTCCCACCAGTCGACGCTGGTCTCACGCGCCCACATGCGGCAGGGCACAGGGAGGGGCAGAGGCAGTAGCTGAGGCCTGAGGATGAGGTGTATGTAGTCCTCAGGTAGAGGCCAGTCCTCCTCGGGGGCTACGAACAGCGTCTCCCACAGGTGCTGGAGCCCCTCGATGCGTGCCAAGGGGTCGGGTGCTGGACGGCGCTGTCTAGGCAGCTGAGCACTGTCCATGGCTTGCAGCATGCTGCTAGCGTTGGTGGACAGCGAAGTGAGGTCAGGGCCAGCTTTTATGTGATTGGCTACCAACATGGCCACCAATGTGGCCCAGGGAGGCGGCCATGTTGCCACACCTCCCATGCTGCACTGCCCCTGGGTCGAAATAGCAAGTCCACACTGTGGAAACGCTATTTCGATTCCCGTTTTTGGCTTATTTCGCGGACACAGTTTTGTTATTTCGAAACAAGTTATTTCGAAATAACAGGTTCTTTCGAAATAAGTTATTTCGAAA
>ML682004.1:46468320-46502465 GCA_007922195.1 Podocnemis expansa
AAGTTATTTCGAAATAACAGGTTCTTTCGAAATAAGTTATTTCGAAATAACTTGTTTCGAAATAACAAAACTGTGTGTAGACATAGCCAATGTAGTACTTCTAAGACAAGTTCGAACAAATTAGAGGGGAGAGATACAACAAGCGATACAGAGCAGAGGCAAACAATTGGAGACATGAGAACCTTCTTTAAACAGTGGAGAGTGAAACAGCAATCTAAGAAAAAGGGGAAGGAAAAAGACAAAAACAAGCCTGCTCTTAGGAGCGTGGGCTTGGTGGAGGGGAGAGAGAGCAATCACAAAACAGCAGCCAAGGAGGAGGTAACTTATCTTTAAAGAAAGCTGCAGGGGCAGGCTCTTACCAATTCCACCAGCAGCAGCAGCAGCATTACAGGTGAGAGAGAGAGACTTGTTACTCGGCCGGCAGTTCAATCGTGGTATGCTCAGGGGAGAACTCGTGAGCGGAGGAGGTCAGCGTCTGGGTGATCAGGCCAGGCAGGATGTCAGGAACCGTCGTGCCTGATCAACCTAAACCCTGAGTTTTTAAACTGTTTGTTTCCCGCCAGTTTGCTGATTACAGGTAAGGCGGAAAACTCAGGTGAGCATAACTCGTGCCTTCACCATCTCATAGATCTTGCAATTTGGCAATGCCCAGCTATGCCAAGCCCTGTAGAACTCAATTGTGTGTTAACGGCCATCTAGTTCAGTTGAAGGGGCCATCTGCTCCCCTTTACATACTTCACATACCTAACTGATGGCCTGGGAGGGGTGGCCATCCAATTAACTTAATGGGCAACAGACGGGGGGAGACACTGGACTCAGTCAGGGGATGGAGAAAGATAAGGGGTCGGGCTGGGGTGGGAGAGAGATGCAGGGTCAGGCTGAGAAGGGGGGGAGACACTGGACCAATGTTCCCTGTAAGCTGCGCTGGCGCGCTGCAGCGCAGCCTGCAGCAGCCGCCAGTGCAGGGAAGACAGCCGGCAGCACACTGCCGGCAGCCAGACTCCTTCAAGGGAGCGCCTGTGGAGCGGGGAGTTTTGAAAACTCCTGCCCGGAAAAGCTCTAACGGAGCATTCCCAGAAAATCTGGGCATGCTCTGTAGAGCTTCTCTGGCCCGGGAGTTAGGGTTGGGCCCTGCCGCTCCAGTCCAGCCCAGAAGTAAGTTTGTGGGGGCTGGGAGGGGGGGGCGAGCAGGAGCAGGGGGGCATGCTGCCAGAAACAGGGGGGGCTAGCAGGAGGGGGGCGAGTGGGGGGGGCTAGCAGGGGGGGGCAATGCCAGGACCGGGGGGGCTAGCGAGAGCAGGGGGTGATGCTGGGGCCGGGGGGGCGATGCCAGGACCTGGGGGGGCTAGCAGGAGCGGGGGGAGGGGCTGCGCAGCGGGCCCCATGGGGGGGAGGGGACCGCAGCGAGCAACAGGTGTTGCTCAGCTGCTCTCTCCCCTTAGAGGGAACATTGCACTGGACCAGGTCAGGCTGGAGAAGGGGGAGACATGCAGGGTTGGGTTCAGAAGGGGGAGACACGCAGGGTCAGGCTGAGAAGGGAAGACAAGCAGGAGTGGACAAAGAAGGGCAAGGGGGGGGGAGACACACGGGTTGGGGCAGAGAAGAGAAGAGACATGCAGGGTCCATCTGAGAAGGGAACAGATTTGTGGTTGGGCTGAGAAGGGGGAAAGACACCAGATCAGATTGGGCTGGAGAAGGGGGAGACATGCGGTGTCGGGCTGAGAATGGGGGGAGATTCAGGGTTGGGCTGAGAAGGTGGGGAGATGTGGGGTTGGGCTAAGAAGGGGGAGAAATGCAGGGTTGGGCTGAGAAGGGGAGAGATGGGGTTGGGCAGAGAAGGAGGAGAGATGCAGGGTTGAGCTGAGAAGAGGGAAGGACACTGGGTCAGGTTGGGCTGGAGAAGGAGGGAGATGCGGGGTCGAGCTGAGAAAGGCAAGGGGAAAGACAGGCAGGGTCAGGTTGAGAAGGGGGGAGATGCAGCATTGGGCTGAGAAGGGGAAAAGACACCGGATCAGGTCGGGAGAAGGCGACTTGGGCTGTAGTCCTAGGATGCAGGGCTGTGGGGCTAGGGCTAAGACATAGGGAGTTCGGATGTGTTGCACACAGCTGGGAAGAGTGTCTGAACTTTGAGTGTTACCTTTGGAGCCTCCATATATGGTATTCTTTAAAGGCAAAATGCAGCTTTGGCCACACCCAGCTTTTCTGTCCAAGGTGGTGTCACATTTCCACACTATTCAGGACATTTTTCTCCCAGTATTCTGGACAAAACCTTATGGCAACGATAGAGCACACAGGCTACAAACACTCAATTTCCAATGAGCTTTAGCCTTCTATGTAGAAATGACAAAATCCTTCAGAAGGTCTTCCAGCTCTTTGTGGCTGAAGATGAGGGAGGAACTGGTGTCGTCGCAGCATCTCTCTTCTTGGATCACAGCATGCATCCGGCAGTGCTACAAACTGGCTAAAGTTGCCTCTCTGAGGTTGACGGCCCACCCTACATGAGCTCAACCGTTGACTGCAGTATTCCTAACCCATGTCCCCATAGTGGATATTTGCAAGGCTGCAAAGTGGTCATTGGTCCACACCTTTGCCACACACTGCTGATCAAGTAACAGAGGACACAGCATTGGCAGAGTGGTGCTGCAGACAGTGAGGCTGTGAATTCCATTTAACCTTCAAGGTAAGGTTTGGGAGTCACTTGAGTTGGAATGGACATGAGCAATCACATAAAGAAGAAAAGAAACCTGTAACTGGTGTTCTTTTTAGCACTGCTCGGATGCATTCAGTATTAGGTGTCTCCATGCCAGCGTGCCGGATTGGTCAGAAAAACTTTTGTCCTAGCCTGTCAGGAGAGGGTAGGCGGCCACTGCCCCCCCACACACACACACACCATCCAGTGACTATATACATGGCTGCCTCCCGACCCCTCCCCAGTTTCATGTCTTCCGCCTTATGCATCGGATCTGGAACGTCCACTCCTTGCGAAAGCAAGCAGTCTGTCCACATTTGTATGAGCTTCACGCCCAACTGGGAGCACCTTTTCGTGGACATAGCTCCACCAAAGAGGACTCCAGTATTCAGGCCGGAACATCAAAATCTACCTCTCACCATGTCGGGGTTTAAACCCTGCACTGAGTGCGGCAAGGCCTTCCCCTGGAATGACCCCTACAGGAAGCGCCTCCGGTGCCTAGGCGAAGACCATCTGGTCACTGCCTGCTCCATATGCCTGTCCTTCAAACCTAGGACAATCAAGGATAGGGAGCAAAGGCATCGTGCCCTAGCCTCTGAACAGGCTTGGCACTCCTCTCCCGAGGCTTTGGGAGCCCATCCGGTGCCACGAGCCAGCTCGGCACCGGGACCTACCCAGTACCGTGATGACAGAGCCCGGAGGCAGATGAGCTCAGTACCAACTTCAGTACCTCAGCGCCGACACAGTCCACCGGCACTGGGCTCACCCCAGTGCCATTCTAGATCACCGCTGGCACCACAAGCTCACCGCAGACCCGTACCAACAGTACAGGGGCCGCCCAGGCACCACTGTGAGTCGCCTACGGTACCGCAGGCTCGCTTCAGCCCCGTACCGACAGTGCTGGGCCCACCTCGGCACCGGCCATCCTCGGCACCACAGGGTCGAACTTCACCCTCTTCCCCAGTGCTACTTCACAAAGGCATCCCCGTCTCTCCTGGTAGGGGCTCGCCACAAGGCCGTTCAGGGTTGCTCCCGATCCCAATGACACTGGAGGCAGTGGAGGCCGCATGGGCACTCCTTTTGTTGCCCACATCTCCTTCCCCAGTACCGGTTAGGAGAGGCAAGCCAGCCTTCATATCAAAGGCCTGGGTGCATTACGAGCAGCACTGCTCTCCATCCCCCCCCCCCTCTGATCCTGGGCACCCAAGCCCCGCCACCAATTACTCCTTTGGGCTCAGGCACAGTAGAACCTTCCCCACAGCAACCTATAACTCCAGTACCACCTCGGGGATCACGAGATGCTTCCCCTTGCTCAAGTCCTGAGGAAGGTCCATCAACAGGCTCTAAGTGGCCTCGGCGCCACGTTTCAGCACCGTCTTCATTCCGCTTCCACCCTCATGAATGGTCACCACATGAGACATCATCACCATCAGTCCCACTGAGGGCACCCAGTACCACTCTCTCCCCAGTACTGGGCTCATATTACAGGCAATCTATCGGCGCACTTCGACCTCTTATGCCACGCCACAGCCCATTTGGGGATGGAGGTACAATCCTCTGAGCCCCCCTCAGATATCCTGTTTGGGCCGGTGTTTTCTTCAGAGGAACCAGTTACAGTTCCCCTCCACCCCAGTGTCTGGGACCTCGCCTCCTCCCAATGGCAGAACCTGGGTTCCATTTCCCTGGTTTCAGACACGGCTGGCCTCAAGTATAGAGTCCCGGGATCAGAGTTCCCCTCCCTCATCGACCACCCAATCCCACTCTGGGATGTGGTACGAATGGCGTTGGGCCTGGGTGAACCCCCCAGAGACCCCTTCCCAGCATTGAGGGAGACAAGGGAGTTAGACCTTCTAGGGCGTAAGGTCTACTCCTCCTCGGCCTTCCAACTACAAGTTGCAAACAACCAGGCCCTAATCAGCAGATACATGATGGATGTGTGGGATTCCTTCTCAAAGTTCAGACATCTGCTCCGACCAGAGGCCAAGAAAGAATATGATGCATTCCTAGAGGAGGGAAGAATAATCTCCCAGGACCTCCTTCTGTCAGCCCGGGATGCGGTAGTTACAGAAGCCCGCACCATGGCCTCAGCCATAACCATCCGTCGAGCGGCCTGGCTCAGGGAAGCCAGGGTGGCCCCTGCTTCGCAACAGCTGGCACTCAACCTGCTCTTTGGCGGCGATGCCTTGTTTCCGCCCAAGACCCTGGCGGTAGTGGGTACCGCACGTGACCCAAGGGGAGAGGTAAAATACCTCGGCTTTCTCCCATCAAGGCCCCTCCCATGTCCCCTGGCCACATAAGGCTAAACCCACGTTTTTCCCTGAAGACTGTTGGATAGGGACTTAGTCCCCCCCCCCCCTTTCAATTAGCAACTTGGGGCCTGCTCAGAAGACCCTACCTCCCTCCCTTTCTCCGCAATGAAGGGGAGCCTCTTCTAACTAATCTGTGACTGCCTCACCGTGGGCTCTCAACAGACTGGATATTCCCATGGTCCCAGCCCACCTCTTGAGAAGGCAGGCAACATTTCTTTCCCTTTCTTCCTCTACTAGAGAAGGGGCAATTCCTTAGGGTCATCACACCCTCCCCCCCCCCACTTCTTCAGCATGGACAGGGGGGAGCCAGGTCTTAACCTTGCTCCTCTGATTTTAGGAGGGCACTAACCCTGTGACCCAAGCCCACCTCAATCACTAATGACTCAACTGCAGACAGTCCCTAATTCTTGCTGCCCTTAGGGCTATCATCGGATGAAGGGAATGGGTAAAGAATACGAGAAGGGGAAGAAAAGCCTCCCCCCACATCAGCCTCCTGGGTATTGCTTTGCCGGCAATCCCTCCTGCTCCTAAGGCATTAGAGAGACCTTCACTAAGCCAAGGACGAACTACCTGGTAGCTCTAGTCAAAGCTACAGATACCTCCGGTTTACTCGCGTGCCCACAAGATGATTGGGAAACCCCTTTGCCAGTCCATTGCCTGCCCTGCAACAGGTAGGACCTGCTGCTGCACCTTGAACTTGGGAGGGACCCTCCAGGCACCTTTCCCACCCCTACAAAACCAGTAGGTGCGCGTGCCTAAGTTGGTCCCACTAGGTCCTTCATGACCTCCCCAGGACTATAAATCCTATTTAATCATCCCGCCTGCTAGATGGGAGCACGATGCTCGGTATCATTTACTGCCCGCTGCTCTGGGCCCTGGAGGGGGTTACTAAGGCAGAGTCATTCATGAATCTCTACATTGCTCCTCGTTTTCCCCCCCTTCCCTCCCTATGGAGAAATCAACCTGTAATGGCCTCGAACTCATCCTGTTTCTCCAGGATTGATTTATATCTTTCCAGAATATCTTTGATCAGGAGTCCCTATTAGGCTCCACTCTCCCAGGAAAGTGGCGGTATCTCTCCACCCTTCCCTATCCTGAGTCCAAAGGATCCATTGTCACGGTCACTAGGGGCTTGGGTTCCCTGAACAGAGTGTCCCCCATCGTGAAACGGGGTCCCTTCACTCTTCCCACTTCTGAAGCAGCAACTCCGGATACTCGACCTAGATTCAACTAGGTCAGTGGGATACATGGGAGAAGAGGCAATACTTCCCTCCCCCGCACCCTTTCTGACAGAGTGGGAGAAAACCTGCCTTATGCCTCCCAATTATCCCTTAGCTAGTCCAGCAGTGATGGCTCACTGACAGACTTGTTGCTCACCAGGGGGCTCCATGCATAGCTGTCACCCAACTGGGTTATATCCTAATATGTCCTCTCCCTCAGGGATGACCAGAGATCCATAGTCACCCAGGGCTAGCCCAGGGCACTGTCACCCGAGTGCCTGGCGGGGAAGATTCATTTTCCTCCACAGGACCTCCCTCAGTTCCAGAAGCTGTTGGTAGAATTTGCATGATAATCCTGCCATAGGAGATTTTTAAGGCTTCTCCGTCTGCTTACTTCATGAAGCGTAATCTACCAATCCTGATGTCCAACTTGCACGGAAAATCAGGAAATAGTCGTTTTTCCCATAATGGAATTCTATCCTGGGTAAGATCGGATAACAACATAGGTCGCCCTTGTCGGATTCCCAAATATCCAAGTTACATCTGCGGAATCACCGACTGTGCCTTGTGAGCATCATATCTCCGCCAGAAGATCTTCGCAGAAGACCCCTGCCTCCTTGGTTAAGCCTTATCACTTGGAGGGGTCAGTCCCTCTTACGAACTTGCTTCCCTGACTCACACATAGGTGCGTCGTAGCTAGGGGCCCATATCACACCTGCCAGTGCCCCGGACATACAGGGTCATATAAATCAATGTATCTTCTAATTCCATAGGTCTCTGGGTTGTCACAACTAGGCGTCTAGTTGGAGGTATCACAATCTCTGCTTTAATCACTCCCTCCATTTTCTCCACATGGTCTTCCTGGTAGTAAAATCCTAGGAGGAACTGGATGGGACAACAGGAGGGTTTGCCTCCTTGAGTCTTCATAAGACAACCAAGGCCAACAGTACTTCCTAAAGCCTACCTTGCTGGCTTGCAAGTGCCTCATGGGTCTATAGTATTTCTTCCGAAATGTAAGAAGTCTCCTGGGTCAGGGCCCTGTAACACCACTGAAGTCTGGAGCCGCATCCCCCCCCCGGGCCAGCCCAGGATCTACAGGGCTGAGATGCTTTGTGGTGCCAGTCAAACCACCTCTGCCATTTTCCTTTCTCTTAATCAACTCAAAGTTTCTGCCTCTAGAATCTTCTCACTTAATTCCGCTAACCTTTTCCCTTGTGGGTTGAATGGTATACCAATTACACACACCCCTTTGGGCATGTGTCTTATGGGTCTTTGCGTGGCTGGCCGGTGGGACGATATCTTATCCCCTCTTATTGCTCTCTGCATGGGCAGTGACCATCATGACCAGCCCGGTATCCCTAAGGCTCCTGGATTCTTTGTAAGGTTTATGCTGAAGGGTCCTGTGGCCAGAAGATTTACCCTCTGGCCTTCATACCTCAAGCTAGACCCTCAGGTACAGCAGTTGAACATGACTCCCTCCATGTTAGTCATGTTGCGCTGTTGCAAATACCTGGTGTAAGGTGACTTAGTCCGTCCGACCCATGTACACTAATTGGCTTGGGTGGATTGGACCTACCCCTTGCTCAGGGTTGGCCCTACATTGAAGATTCCATTGCCAGGGCAAGAGCCCTAACTGGTCTCTTAGTCCCTGTAAGGACCTTGCTCGTTGGGCCTATACCTTGCTGGGGTGTTGCTGTGCTGAAGGTGGAAGAGTGAACTCCACCCACCGTCCATCAGCGTGGCTAGTAGCCACCTATTACTGAATGCATCCGAGCAGTGCTCGAAGAACGGTGGGTTACTTACCAGTAACCACCCTTCTTCAAGATGGGCTGTCCGGATCCATTCTGGTCCCTCCCCTCCATCCCCACATCTGGAGTTGGTGACTCCTAGGAAGTGGGGAGGGGTCGGAAGGCTGTCATATTTATAGCCACTGGATGGTGTGGGGGGGGGGTGGCCACCTACCCTCGCCTGACAGGCTAGGACAAAAGTTTTTCAGACCAATGCAGTGCTCCGGCACAGAGACACCTATTACTGAATGGATCTGAGCAGCCCATCTCAAAGAAGGACAGTTACTGGTCAGTAAGCCACCATTCTTTGAGATGTGTTGCTCATGTCCGTTCCAACACCCACCCTCCTATCCCTCTGTCAAAATTTCGGTAGAAAGAAACTGAAGAGAGTTGGATTGGCTGAGCTATATACAGAGCACCATGCAAGTGCCACTCTAGGGGGCTACATAGCTGACTCTATGGATTCTCTAGGGGAAAAACTTTTCAGTGATATGTTCAGATGTCACACATAAACCTGAATTGGAATAGGCATGAGCAACATATCTTGGAGAACATCAGTTACAGGTAAGCAAATATCTCATCTTAACTAAACATATAAAATGGAGTCTAAATTAGCTATTACCACTCGAAAAAGAGATCTTGGAGTTCTCTGAAAACATCCACTCAGTATATAGCGTCTGTCAAAAAACTCAACAGAATAGTCAGAATAATTTTAAAAGGGTAGATAATATGAGCGGAAATAATCATATTATCTCACTACAAATCCGTGATATGCCCACATTTTGAATACTGCATGCAGATGTAGTCATCCCCATCTTGAAAAAAAAGAGATTTGGAAAAGATACAGAAAATAAAACCAAAAATATTTAGGGATATGGAACAGCTTCTTTATGAGGAGAAATTAAGACTGGGACTTTCAGCTTGGAAGAGATGAGTAAGGGGGGATACGGTCTATAACAGTGGTTTTCAAACTTAGAGTCGGGGCCCAGTACTGGGTTGCAGACCCTCAGGTACTGTGTTATGGCAACTGCTGCAAGACTGGAATGCATTGCTCTATGATGTGATTGTTGGGTCGTGGGCATAAAGGATATTTTTTTCAACTGGGTCCCAAGAAAAAAAAGTTAAAATAAAATCATGACTGGCATGGAGAAACTAAATAAGGAAGTGTTATTTACTCCTCATAACAGAAGAACTAGGGGTTACCAAATGAAATTAATAGGGAGCAGGTTTAAAATGAACAAAAGGAAGTATTTCTTCACACACCACATAGTCAACTTGTGGAACTCTTTGCTAGAGGATATTGTGAAGGCCAAGAATACAAAAGGATTTTAAAAAGAACTAGATAAATTCATGGAGGATAGGTACCATCAGTGGCTATTTGCCAGGATAAGCAGGGATGCAAAATTATACTCTGAAGCATCCCTCACCTTTGTTTATCAGAAGATGGAATTGGTCAATTGATGATTACCTGTTCATTCCCTCTAATGTACCTGGTTTTGGCCACTACCAGAAGACAGGATACTGAGCTATATGGACCATTGGTCTGACCGAGCGTGACCTTTCTTATGTTCTTGTGGTTTTAGGAGTCTGGAAACAAAAAAGGTTGAAAACCACTGCTCTAAACAAAGTCTCTCCCTGCTTAAGTACTTGTAGATGGCACCCCCACCTCTTCGTCCTCCTTTAGTCAACCTTTGAACATTAAACATTTCACATTCCCACAGAGCAAAAGCATTTCTATTTGCTCTGTCCAAAGTTCGAAATTCATCATTCTTAAAATGCTGCAAGTCAAAATCATCCTGCTTGGCTTTTTCCAGCAGGTTCAGTCTGTAGCGCCATATGAGTGCCCCCAATGCAGTTTCTTCGTGTAAGCTATCTAGTCTGCTGAAGGTTCTGATGCACATAGGCATTGTTAGACTGCAGCCCTGTCACATCTCTGGCAAAAAAAATAATAATAAAATGGGAACCAAAGTTACAGAGAATAAGTGTTGTGTATCTGTATGTGGTGCAGCACAGAAATTTGTGCTATTAGTTGGGAAACTGTCAGAGAGTATGATTTATTATCCAAAGCTGCAAGAATTCTCAGTGATGGCTTCTGGGTTCCTTCCATCTGTAACAGACACCTCCCAATGAGTTCAGACATTCCAGTATTCATGATATTACTTTTCCATGTGCTAGTCATACCAACCTCCACCTTCAGAATTCTTCACTGATTTTATAGGCACACATATCCTGCTGCTAGTCTCCGCTGATTCAACACTGGCCTTGAGTCTGCACTTCCTAGTAGTGATAGAGGGGAGAAAATGGGGCTGGGAGAGGCATTAGAGGACAAACTCTGGGAGGGAAAAGGAGAGAGGGGCAAGCCCCTGAAGGAGTTTTTTAGGAGTAGGAATAATATGGCTTATCATGTATATGATGTGGCCCAATACAGGGCTTCCACTTGTCCCTAATTTCCTGTGTTGACTTTGCTTTTTCCACCTCAGTTCTAATATAATATTAGCAGCTACTACCTCAAGAGCTGCTAGAGTTAGAAGGCAATGCCTCGTGCACTCCGAAATCCTAGAATTGTGCACTAATAGTCTGCTTTTCAGAAGGACCCTGTCACGGTGTAGTCCCTCCCTAGCACTCCCTTGTGGGGAAGCTGCAAGGGGTGTTAGTAGGGAAGGCGCCTCCATGATCTACTTAATGCTCAATGTCCATGACAATACTTAGCCCTCTGGTCAGGGCAGTATGGCCTAGTGGCCTCAGGGTCAATCCTGAGCCTATAAATTGTCCTCAGGTCAGGACAGCATGGCTTAGTGGCCACAGAATCAATACAGAATCTTTAAGAGGCCCTCGGGTCAGGGCAGCATGGCCTAGTGGCCACAGGGTCAATAATACAAGGTCTATAAGCGGTCGTCAGTTCAGAGCAGCCCAGTCTACTCTCCGCAGAGTCAATAAAGAGCAGGTCCTCTATGGGGTGCAGTGCCCAGATAGTGAAGCTCAGGCCTTTCTGCTCCACTGAGCCCCAGCCTAGGGCCCTAATGTTTTAGGTACATGCCCATCTGCCTTCACCTAGTACTTCTAGTACTACCTGAGAGAGAGTAGCTGCTCAAACTAAGCTGGAATTGAAGTAGGAAGCAAGATGATGCTAAGGAAACTGATAGGATTACAGTGTAAACTGCTAAGTTAGTAGTACTTTAACCATCTCAAATAAAATTTGTGTGCCTCGGCCACACCATTCAGTTGCAGTCCTTTCCTTCCCCAGTCTCTTTGCTGCTAGGCCTCAGAATCAATTTGCCACCTTCTCCTAATTTTCTACCCCAAGCCATACATAGACCAGTTTGTGGTAGTTGGTGAGAGACTGGGTAACTGTGAGCAGGTAATCTCTCCAAACTGGGAGTTCAGGCTTGTGGAGGCAGGTAGGGGGTTCCTGTGGGAGAGATGTAGGCAGTTAAAACTGGCGTCCCCGACCCAAGATTCCAATAAAGAGAGTGACAGCTGGAGTCCTCAGGGGCCCAAGTTGTTATCAGCACTGTGTTCTGTGTCAGCATGAAACTACTCAGACTGGAGTGTGAGCTCATCACCCTCATATTTTGATCTGTCCTTTATGTGACAGATCCATGCAATCTGGGAACCTCCTGTGGCTGCAGGTTCAGCTTTACTTTCTGAATCTTCTCTAGTGAAGCTAGTACACAGAAGGCGAGCAGGAGCCGTGAAGTCCCCCATGCGCATGGTCCTGGGGGCAGTGATCAGGAAGAATACGTTGGTTCTGTGTGAAACACCTTTCTGGGTGTGTTCACACAGGGCTTTTATTTCGAAACAACACTGGTTGTTTCGAAATAAAAGTCCCTATGTCCCAACGACATTTTCTTGTTTCAAAAGGAGGGAGCTCCTCCTTTCGAAACAAGAGCCCTCCTTTCGAAACAGCTTAAACCCACTTTGCTGTCGAAAATAGGCTTATTTTGAAACCAGTGGTTTTGAAATAAGCCATTTGGCCATGTTATTTCAAAACAACCCTAGTTTTGAAATAACAAGACACTCCCAGGGTGCATAGCACCCTGGGGGGAAGGTGTCCCCCCCCCAGCACCCTGGCCAGGGATCAGCACCCTGGCCAGGGTGCTGAGTGGGGCGCAGGGGGTCAGGGGTTGCCCAAGCTGGATTCCCCCTGCAGCCCCTTTCTGGGAGCAGGGGGGAACGGGAGCCTCAGCCCCCTTTGCCCCCCCTACCCCTGGCAAGGGGAAGGGGGGGAAGCCAGCTGGGGCTGCCCCCAAGCCCGTGGCGCCCTGCTCCCCCGGGCTTCCTCCGCCCCCCCGCGCAGCTTCTGCCGGGCGTGGGGGGGGGGGCTTTCTCCACCCCCCGCCGCGCAGCTCCTGCCAGGTGCAGGGACGCAGAAGCCGCGCGGGGGGGTGTGGAAGCGCCCCCACTCCCGGCAGAAGCTGCATGGGGGGGGCGGAAAAAGCCCCCACACACCTGGCAGGGGCCATGCGGGGGGGCGCGGGGGAAGCCCCCTGCCTGAGGTCGGACCCACGGGGGGAAAGGGGGAGCCCCCCTTTGCCCCTGCAGAGGCAGCGGGGGGGGTAGGGGGAGCCCCCCCTTCGCCCCTGGCCAGAGCCACAGGGGGAAGGGGAATCCCGGGGCAGGGGTTCCCTGGCCCAGCGCAGGGCCTCCCTCCCCCTCCGCTCTCCTATTTCAAAATAGCATGTCACACTGGACGTGCTATTTCGATTTCCTCCTTTTCCCTTATTTTGAAAACACTTTTTTGTTATTTCGAAATAAGGTGTTTCGAAATAAGGCTTTAACAGCTTGTTTCGAAACAAGCGCTTGTGTGTGAACATAGCCTCTGTGTCTTAGTGTAGTGGTACATATTGAAGGAGACAACTTGTGGATCTGTGCACGTGTCTATTGTATGTGCTCAGTGTGCATCTGTCTATATGTGTGTGCATAGCTCAAACATTTGTATGAGTGGCATATGAATGGTGAGTGTATAGTGCAAATTTGGGCTGTAGGGCATGAGTGAGGCAATGGTATAAAGTCTGTTTTGCATGCATGTGTGTGTCTGTTCATGTGCTTTGGAGATACATTTCCCTGTGGAGTTGATGATTGCATTCCAGACTTGGACAGGGGGCACTGGATTGCATTCAAGAACTATTACTAATTATACACTATGCCCATAGTAGGAAAAGTTATAAGTAAGAGCAATTAGATTTTGACAACATCCCCTGCCAGAAAATTCTCTGTGACTTCCCCAATCCCCATTTAATTTCTTCTATTGCCTTCTCTTTCTCTAAATCTAGTTACCTTACTTTAGCCTGCTACACTAAACCTTTTTAAAACTGAATCAAAATGAACATTCTGTCCTGACAACTAAAAACAATTTCGACGTTGCAATATTTTGTACCATCAAAGGAAATTTTGGCTTTATGTCTTTTCCTTGATCAGCCTCCTCAGAGCTCTTGCTAATGTTATGTGCTATCTCTCCAGAGGATCCCCAGAATCATTAGTGGTTGCAGAGTGAGCTGTGTAGAAATGACCCATTCTCACGCCACTAATCCCTGTGTGGTGTGTATTTAGAGTCTCATATCTTGCTTACATTAGTGATAGAAAAATGCTTTTATTGCTCCTTTCAGAGCCAACTAACACCTGGCTTTGGGGGAAAGAGCTGGGACCTTTCCTGACTCTCACACCTTCATGGCTCTATCTACTCTTGGTTGCTTAGGTGGCATGGGTGAAATGGAGAGCAGAATTTGAAGAGAGAGAGAGAGAGAGAGAGCCCCCTCTGATCTCAGGTTTGGTTTGCAGGGCTTATGGGTAGATAAATCCCCATGCATTTCAGAGAACTGTACTTTAAGGCTGTCATGATTTAATTGATGCCTTTCCTGTTGCTAACTGCATGATTTCTGTCTTTTGTTTGGTCGCTGCAGAGTAGCTGGGTTCATTCAATGTCCTAGGCACTATGGACCAAGTCTTCAGGACCTTGGTTTTTACTCTGTTCTTACTCAGGCAAAGTCCTATTGACTTTGCTCGATGCCAAGCATGGACCTGTATAAACATATGTTCACATTTACGCTGTCTCTGACATTGTTGGTGTAATGTTTGCTCAAGAGAAGCCAGCTTTGGGAATAACAGGGAGTGTTATAGATTAGGGCTGAGGATGTGTTAACTCCCAGGGTGTTTTGTCAAAGCTGTACTGGGTCCCTGCACCATCACAGCAGGGCATGCTCCAGGTCAACACTGGGGGTGACTTCATCCACTGTGTTTGGGGGTAAAGGTGGAAGAGGATGACTAGAAAAACAAGGGGCACTAAGATCCCCTTAGGATGCACTCTCAGAGCTTGTGAGGGCTCTCAGTGCTGTAAGTGAGTGCTGTACAGTATGTCAGGAGAGGAACATTTGCAGAGCTGTGAGGGGAGGGAGAGAGTGGGGAGTTGATGCCAGAAGAGTATGCTGCATGGGTGGTTCCAAACACTCCCTCAGTAGCTCTAGTGTGGTGATTAATGTGTTTTATGAAAGGGTGATGTCAGGTGCATAGGCAGAACTATGCTATGGGTGAGCAATGGTAGGAGTTCTCCAGATCAGGCCTTTGGGTGAGTGGGTGGGTGTGCATGGGGGTGGGGAGGAGGCAGTGCTAGAATAGGGAGCACATGTTGCATATCAGAACACAGAAGCCTTGGCAAAGCTTGCTGACAGGACTGGGATTAGGTATGCTGGCACAGCTCTGTGTGGAAAACTTGCACAATGCCTGCCTGCATTAAGGCTGACTCAAGGCAGTGAGTTGCTCGCTTTACTGAGTGCTTCATCCACATACAAGCTATTATTCATGGGCCACATCTGAGGGTGCTCCTGTAGGCAGACTCCCACTGACTTCACAAGGGTTACATCTCAGCAAATTTAACAGTGTGAGTAAGAGCGGCATAGCTCGACTAACGGTGAGCATGTCACCTGAAGCTTCGGCTACTGAACGTCATGGATTTTGGCTGTCTTCTTGTTTTCGTGTTCTCATTATTAGCTGCCATTCCCTGCATACCAGGGCCAATATTACCCAACAGGTTTGTCCTGTTGTGTGTACTCTCTGGCTTAATCTAGGAGATTGAATCAATTCCCAAATAAAATGTATTATCTTAGTGTCTGCCAAATCCTGTATGTGTGAGGCCTGTCACTCTAGGTTTGTGGACAACAGTGGCAAACATTCACAGGCAAAAATAGCTGAGGGATTAGCCAGATAAGGGGTTACCAGATGTCAGGCAAAAGGAGGACATGTCCTCCTTTTTATCTTCATGTCCTCTGTCTAGCAGGCATTTTAAAAATACATGGTTTTGTCTGGCTTTTTATTTACAGGGGTTAAGGTATGCCCTGGAACACCCTATTTTTTAGGGTGAAGCATTCCAGGGCCCCCTACAAACAGAAGAATATTACATTAATACCACATTTTCTCCATGTGTCCTCCAGTGTCCTCCTTTTCATACTTCCTTGTCCTTCTTTCCATGCTTTGGTATCCGGTAACCCCAGCCAGGTAGAACATGAGCTGGACATTGCTCAGTCTCAGCCTCTCACAGTTTGTGGCTGACCTTTGGAGAGAAAGGAGAACATGGATTTTGAGGGACAGTTGTGAAAAAGAAACTGGGAATACATTCAGGATGCAAATGCTTCCTTCAGGAAATGGCTTACTCAATTGTTTTTCACAGTTGCTGGTGCCCTTTGAGTGTAGTTTATGACACTTAGATCAGCAACTGGCAACAACAGCATGACTTTTCTTGAGAATTTGGTGGTTCATCTAGAACCTACTGGATAATGTGGAGTGGGGACTCCAGTTCTTCTTCGAGCACTGCTTGGATACATTCAGTATTAGGTGTCTATGTACCACAGTGCACAATTGGCTGGAACTTCTTTTAGCCTTAGCCTGTCAGGACAGGGCTAGCAGCCACCACCCCCTGGCTAGATATATGGCCCCAGCCCTGCTCCTCCCCAGTTCCCTTTTTTCCATCCTCAGCGACAGTTACGGAACAACCTGTTCTTGCTTTACACAAGTGCCTGTCTCTTTGCTCTATTTCATGTGTATTTTCATGGAAGATCTGTTTGACACCTCTGCCAACTCCTTCCCAGTTGGGCACACTGAAAAGGATACACTCCCGTGTTGCTATCCCGAGAGCACTGCTTATCCTTGTCGGCCAGCAATGGATCAGGGAAAAACTGTTGCAGGATGATGCACCCCGCCCCCTAGGTGATGGATAAGCGGGCAAGCTCATACCCTTTTGTCCTCTATCTTCTCCTGCCTCACCTCCCCAGGCAGTGCCCCCTTTAATATCGGGACCATGCTCTTCAGACTTGTCTTAGGCTTTCGCCTGAGGGATTCTCAAGTCTTAACATAGGGGTTTTTGCCTTTCCAGCTCCTACCCCTCCTCCCCAAGGACCTTCACCACATTACGCTGATCCTTGTGTCCAGGGGCAGACCTCAGTTTAGCCCTCGACTGGAACCTCCTCTGCCCTGGTGCCTCCCTCTAACCAGGCAAGGGTCACTTTCCCCTGAAAACCCTAGACAGCCATCTAGGAGCTGCCTTTATTTTTCTATTGCACCCCTCTCCTCCCTGGAACTGCAGAACTCTGGCCCAGGGAAACTTAGGCTGTGTTCACACACAGGCATTATTTCGATACAAGTTGTTTCAAAACA
The DNA here is from genome assembly GCA_007922195.1 of Podocnemis expansa. Classification (NCBI taxonomy): domain Eukaryota; kingdom Metazoa; phylum Chordata; order Testudines; family Podocnemididae; genus Podocnemis; species Podocnemis expansa. The sequence goes on from ML682004.1 coordinate 46,484,969, forward strand.
ACTTGTATCGAAATAATGCCTTATTTCAAAATAACTTAATTCGAATTAACAGTTTGTTAATTCGAATTAAGGAAAAAAGCTCAAAGCAAAGTAGCAGTTTCAGGCAACAGTTATTTCGAAACAAGTCACTGTTGTTTTGAAACAACATGTTTGGACAGCATTGTTTCGAAACAATCGTTTCAAAACAACATTGTTTCATCCCCACATGGGGTTTAAGTTGTTTCGAAACAACACCGTTGTTTCAAAACAACGGGTGCCATTGTTTCGAAACAACCGTGCGTCATGTGAACAGGGTATTTCTTATTTCGAAACAACCTCTGTTGTTTCAGAATAAGAGTGCTGTGTGAACACAGCCTTATAGTCCTTAATGGACTGAAAAGCCTGATCCCTTATGGGTGATGTTTTTCATAACGTTCCGTCTTGCCCCTCTGTGTTTCTTAAAGGAGATAGCAGATCTCGCTTGTCTTCCCTAAGCAAGGGTTGCCTTATGCTTTCCTCCTCTTCCCGGGATCTCTCCCTCTTCCCTCCTCCCACCCGGGACCTGCCCAAGCCTTAACCCTTCCAATACATGGGGTGGCGCACCAATAACACTCCTTCCTCTCAGAGCAGGCATTATAGACCACATCCAACTTGTGTCTTGCCATTATCTTCTCTCCTCATCAGGATGTATGCAAGATCCCTCATAGTTGATCTGTTGTAGCCAGGACTCAACACCTGCACCCACCACTAGAGATGAGTCATCCAGCTACGTAATGAAGATTGACTGTCTCTCCATAGAAGTGAGAGCTGAAATTTTTCTTTCAAGCCACGTGCCCCCCTCCAAACACTCCAATTCTGGAGCTTGGAGACATGACTCTCAAGGTGGACCTAACCTCTCTACAGAAACGGCCAGACACCTCTTCCCTCGATTCAGCACACCTCTCCCTATGTGAGTCTGCATACTGGGAGAGCAGAGTATGGGAGCAGGGGACAGGAATGCGCACCCAGCTCTGAAGTTGCATAAGTGCCCCCACAGAACCCTGTGATGATTTCACACCACCCCTACTTCAGGTCATTCCCCCTCACCTTTGGTTGGGGGCAGCCTAACATGGGGAATTCAATCAGTTTTATCCCCTGATACTAGGATGGGTGTGCCTAAGGGTTCCCCTTTTTACTACTATAACCTGCTCAAGGGTTACCTCTAAAGAAGGGCCCTTCTGAGATGTCCATTTCTCTCCTTATGATGACCTCCCTGAAGGAGTGTCTCTGATGCTTCTGAACCCCAGAGATGGACCCAAGCATCTAGGCCTTAGTCCATGGCCCTCCATATGGAGCCAGGACACCTCAGTTTAGGGCATCCCTCATCAATCCTATCCATGGCATCTCCTGCCGGTACACCAATGGGGAAAGGTATCTTGCCTATCCCCCATTTGGTCAAAGGGTGATGCATTCCCCGCCCCGGTCTTGGTTAGTAACTTAACCCAATTGACCTTCCCATTTTGGGGTTCAGGTGGCAAGGGCTGCAATTATTCCACCCTTACCCTTCGCCTGCAGCTGTGGGAGTCTGTTGCCCTGGATCACAACTGCCTTTCTCAGGAGTCGATTCTTCTAGGAAGGGGCAACCCTCCTACACTAGACAGTCTTGCTGGTGACAAGGATGTTCTTTGCTATTATGATATAACAAATTCCCTGACAATGAACTGGGGACTGCCCCTGTTGGAGTTATAGTATCCTGATAGAGTGGCAAATGACCCCCTTGGCACTCTCATGCTCGCCTTCTCTCAAAGATCTTGCACTTGATGGTGTGCCCGTAGGCATTCGCCTGGCACCCCACTGCTTCTTCAGCCAATTTTGGGTGCTGTGCCGTTTGTGGGTACCCATGCTGACAGTGGATAAGGTTCTAACTCCACCCACCTTCCACAGTACGGCTAGCAGTCACTTAATACTGAATGTATCTGAGCAGCACTCGAAGAAGAACAATGGGTTCTTACCAGGAACCATCCTTCTTCGAGATGGGCTGCTCGGATTCATTTAGAGCCCTCCCACCATCTCCTCTACTCAGAGTTAGCGATTTAATGGGAACTGGGGAGGAGCAGGGCTGGGGCCATATATATGGCCAGGGAGTGGCAGCTGCCAGGCCTGTCCTGACAGGCTAAAGCTAAAAGAAGTTCTGGCCAATCATGCGCTGTGGCACGTAGGCACCTAATACTGAATGAATCCGAGCAGCCCATGTCAAAGAAGGACCGTTACTGGTAAGTAGCCCACCATTACACAGACTCCGTACTGATGGGAATTGGCTTGTGCTTAAATGGTAAACTGTTAACTGATAAAATGGATACTCCTCTATTCTTCCAGTCAGTGCTTGACTGTTACAGCTTGAAACTAAACCAGTGGTTTTTAAACTTTTTTTAATGGCGTGGACAACATCTTCACAGAGAGATTTCCCATTGTCACCTCCCATCTCATGCAAAGCAACCCTTTGTTAACTACTGCAGTTGGTGCCTAGAACGTTAAGATTAGGAAAGAATCTAATATATATTGTGAAGAGGTCAGACTGAAGGGTTTCCAGAGAGTTCTAGAAAGCCAATATATTAGCCCCAGGCTCAGCAAGTCCCTTTTCCCCTTGTAACTGTGCAGTGCTTACTCCAGGTTAATTAGCACACCTGGAGCTAACTACAGCCCTCCCCAGGACTTTTCCTCCAAAGAAAGTGGGTAGCTGGGGTGTGAGAGTGAGAAGAGCTATAACAATGTGTGAGAGAGGGGCAAGGTGTGATTAGAAGGAGCAGAACGCTGATCAGGAAGAGCCCCACAGGTACACAGATTAGGGGAAGAAAGAAACGCCTGTCCGAAGGGGGGCATTGGACCTTTCCCTGCCTGGAGGCCTGAAGGAAACAGAGTCACCACTAGAGGGAAGTGTGGGACCCACCAAGATGGAGAAAGAGCTTTGTCACAACATAGCTTCTTTTAATGTGCTTTAGAAGCTTAAAACAAGTTAGAGAGGCAGCACCATTTGACCCACCAGCTTTTTGCAGTCCACTTCGATATTACCATTTTTGATGAATGGACGCAAACCAGACATCAAAAATCATAACATCCATAAACCAGTAGGAGAACACTTCAATCTCCCTGAACACTCAGCAGCAAACTTGAAAGTTACTGTACTTCAGCAAAAGAAACTTCAAAAACAGACTTCAGCATGAAACTGCAGAGCTGGAACTGATTTGCAAATTTAACACAAATGAGATTGGGTCTGAATAGGGGCTTGAATGGTTAGCACATTACGAAAAGTAATTGTTCCTGTTCATACATTCTCACCTTCTAATCTGCTGGTGTGAATGGGCGTCTTTTACGCTAACTGAATTGACTTTGCCAGAACTTGCCCTCTTTCATCCTGGCATGTGTATATATACCTATCAACTGTAGTTTCTACTCCATGCATCTGAGGAAGTGGGTTATAGCCCATGAATGCTTATGCCCAAAGAAAAGTGTTTGTCTTTAAGGTCCCACAGGACTCTCATTTTTTCCACAAGCAGAAGGGCAGTTCATGGCACATCGAGGTATGTATAGGACAAACCCAGCTCATCTTTCCAGGAACAAAGGACTGGCCTGGGCATCAGTGAAGAATCAGTTGTACCTCAACTGAGTTACCTCCCTTCTCCTGGCCAGTTTGGAACCATGTTGAGGTAATGCTCACTGACTCAGGACATGGATGAAATCATCTAAGTACACCCCTGCAAATCCATGGATACAACACAGATATCCGTGGACCATTTATTGTGGATGCAGATCGGATACGGATCCACATATTTTTATCTGCACAAAGCTAGAGCTCTGCAAATATGCGGATATCCGCGGATACAACACAGATATCCATGGCCCATTTCTTGCAGATGCAGGTCGGATATGGATCCACATATTTGTATCCATGCAGGGCTCTACATGTAAGGACATTGTTTATCTGCTGACCTGAGTTTGCAGAAAGTTTTATGAAGCTTCATGGACCTTTTGGGTGACCCTGACCTTCCCCTGTGATGGGCTCAAACCCACCATCTTGGGGAAGCTGAACTCTAGTTTCGCTTCACCTTTATTTCTGAACAAACATAGTTCAATGTGTGAGCTAGCTTCCACATCACTTTTCAGCTGAATTTCATGTTGATGTTTGGGTTATTTGAACTTGAAACTTGAACTGTAGTTCGGGGGGATGTGCACACATGGATCGATCTTGGAGAATTTGCTTGCATGAACCTTTGGGAACAGGGTCAGTGAGCTCACACATCTCTCCCCAGGAGTATGGGTTTTGAATTTATCAGCAGCTAAATCTGAACGAATCTGAAACATATGAATAAACACTAGATTTTGTTGCAGAGGCTATTATGGACTCGGGAACTTCTGTGTGTCACCCTTGGTCCAAAGCCCGTTCTGAGGCAGAGTTTTACTTTACAGTCAACATGATTTAAAATCCTTGCTTCTAGTGTGCATGATTTGTAGTACTTCTCGCCAAACAGTTTACATGTAACCAGACACGTATGGATGTCCTTGAAATACAAATTTCATTCCTAATTTCCTAATAGCCTGATTCTTCTCTCACTTATGCTGATGTAAATCAAGAGTAATGCCAATCAAATCAAAATCCACTCAACTGTAAAAGTAGCCTCAATGAGAGGAGAAATAGCTCAACATCATTTGGGAAGCCTATGACCATAACTATATAGCATGTAACCCTCTCATTATTGGCATTTATTTGTTCTATAGTAGCCAAGATCATGGCCCCATTGTGCTAGCATTGTAAATACACAGAATAAGTAACATTCCCTGCTCAAAGATCTTACACTCTAAAGAGATGAGGCAAAGACATAGAGAAAAGGATGATTATTACTACCAATTTACACATATAGTCCAGACTCTCAGAGATGAAGTGATTTGACTGAGATCACAAAGGGAGTTTGTGACTGTGACACAAACAAGGAGTCCTGTGGCACGTTCAAAGACTAACAAATTTATGAGGATGAGGCTTTTTTTCAACAATTAACAAAATCATCCAAAGCCAGTGGCATACCAAGGGTCTCTGGTACATGGGGGCCAACCCTACATTTGTGTCCCCCACCCCCAGCAACATAGGGCAGGAGGTGTCCAGGTACCACCCCCAAGCTGCTCTGAGAAGGGGGTCTGTATCTCTGAGGGGTGGAATGGGTGCAAATGCAGGCTTTGATCTGATTCCCCCTCTCCCCTGCTCTTACCTAGTGCATGGTGCTCACTGCCTAAGAAGGTGAGATGTACAGGGCCAGTTTTGTTCTGTATTTTGCAGGGGAAGCAGTGTTAATATAGATGGTTCCTCCTGGTAAAAAAGTGTTTGTGCTGCTTTTGAGTTTTATTTTTTAAGATGCAAAGTCACATTTGAGGATTCAGGAAATGCTTTTCCCCTCTCTTCCTTGCTGGGCAGCAGTGGCCATTTCAGAGATTGAGGGAGGGCAGGGTGGTTTCAGCCCCCATCTCTGCTCCTTGTGGTAAGCCGGGCAGAGTGTGGTCAGGCACGTCAGGCAAAATGTGTTCTTATCAATGTTGTTTTGTGTCTGGCACTGATACCAGTTTGGCTGGATGTGTGAATGCATGCATGAGTCTCTGAAGGCATGCTCCTTCAGGATTACCCCGGTTCAGATCTTTAGTGAGTACTCTGTTAGCCTAATGATCTAGAGCGTGTCTTGGATCTTAAGCAGGAACTAGGTTAGCCTGATGATCCTAAGCCAAGGTGTTCCTTTGGTTAATGCTTTGGGTTACCTTTGTCTCAAATCTCAAGTGAGAACTCAGCTCAGTGATTTGGAGCCTAGGCATATCCTGTGTGCAAGAGGTAAACTGAGGCAACACTCACGATCGAGGAAACCAACATGACCACGGATCTTTGTAGAAATGAATGTGCCAGGCTAGGCTTTATTGCAATGTAGCACCATGGCAAACAATCCATATCAACAGATTTATTGGCCACACTGGTGCTCTCAATGCAATGGAACAGCTCAACTGACATCAGGACTCACTGTCACCCTCTCAGCTGCACGAAGTTTGGGCTCTGGGGCTCCTATTCTTATATCCTACTTGGACCTACTGACTTGGCCCCTTTGGGATCCAAATTTACCTTGATTAGTCCACATACTTCTTTCTTGATGTCACCCATTGATTTGATATGTCCACGTGTCACTGGACATCTCCATCCATCAAGGTGTCAGGTTTAACTGAAACTTTACCTATCACTATCCATCAAGGTGTCATACTTTGACTGAAACTGTACTTATGTAGTACCTCCTTATTTCTTTGGCATTATTCATTGACATTAGACTGACTCAATACCTTTCAGGTACTTTTCCATTTTTTATACTTAGCACAATTTCAGCTTGTTTCTTGCCAATTCTAGTGAAGTTGAACTTCACAATTTGTTTCATGTCCATACCTTCAGTTCAGGTTCACTGTACTTTCCATTCAGGCCCACTGTTGGATTACGTTGTTAGGGTTTGAGCCAACACCTAGGCATTTCTACTAATTTTTCTTAGTTTAACCTCTGTCTCCTACACCTCTCTCCAAACAGTTTACATGTAACTAGACATGTATGGATGTCTTTGAAATACAAATTTCATTCCTAATTTCCAGGCACTATACGCCTGATTCTTCTCTCACTTATGCTGGTGTAAATCAAAAGTAATGCCAATCAAATCAAAATACACTGAACTGTAAAAGTAGCCTCAATGGGAGGAGAAATAGATCTGCATCAGGGTAGAATTCATTTGGGAAGCCTACACCTTTCCTTCCCATCTCTTTTCAGGCCTGGAGGCAGCTTCATACCCACAGCAAGAAACTTAGGGGAAGCCCCCCTGAGCATGTTCTATCCAGCCCACAGCCCACCCACCCCTCACCCCCAGTTCCAGGAGCTCCCCAGGCTCCCACGCTCCCTTACTCACCATATTGCAGTGCTGAGAGAATTCCCTATCAGAGCCAGGTAGGTAAGGAAACTTGAAAGTCCTGACTGCACCTAAGCTGGGGTGGGGTCCTCTGTGTGCACCTCGAAGGCTGGGGCAGGAGGAGGTCACAGCCTTGCCCTCCCCAACTCTTTCAGGATTGGAGGCAACTTTTCAGCCTTAGTCCCTTCAGCAGGAAGCCTGGAGGGGCAGCCTCCTAGGCTATGTCTACACACAAGGCTTTATTTCGAAATAAGTCATTTCGAAATGACTTATTTTGAAATAAAGCCTTTATTCCGAAACATGTTTTGAAGGAAGAGCCTTCCCCCAAGAGCCCCCGAACTGGTGGCTGGGGGCGCCCGGCTCTCCCTTCCGCTAGGGCCGGCGGCAAAGCCCAGGGCAGGGTGCCGGGGCCGCGGCTTTTCCCGGCCGCAGGGGCTGCAGCCAGGGAGCCGGTCCCGACCCGGCTCCCCAGCAACTGAGCGGCTGCTGCCACAGAGAGCCGGGCGCCCCCAGACCCCACTGTGGGGTTTGGCAGCAGCCCCGGCAGCGGGGAGAGTGGGGAGCCCCTGCACCCGGCCGCAGGGCTCCTGAGCAGCCCCAGCGGCGGGGAGAGCAGGGCATCGGCACCGCTCTGCAGGGCTCCCCACTGGTCTTGGGGGCAGCCCCCCGTGCCCTGCGGCTTGTCCCCCCTCAGGACCCTGCGAGGAAGTTCAAATCCTGTTGTTTCGGAATCCGTACTGATGGGAATTGGCTTGTGCTTAAATGGTAAACTGTTAACTGATAAAATGGATACTCCTCTATTCTTCCAGTCAGTGCTTGACTGTTACAGCTTGAAACTAAACCAGTGAGGGCAGCGTTGGGGGCCCTATACGGGGGCCCCATAAAGGGCCCTCGCCTAGGACTCTGAATTGCCTAAGGCTGCCTCTGCCCCACCCTAGCAGATTACATCTATTCTAGCCCTTATCCTGCACTCCATATAAGCCTCAGGAGTCCCTCTGACTGGCTTCCTTCATTCTCCCCATTCTCACTTATTTACAACAGTGCAATTCTGAGAGAATGGGAATCCCTTTGAGCATTGTCCAGCCAGGTAAAGGGAACCTGGAAGCCCTCACTGCAGCTGGGCTGTGGGTGGGTCCCCTATGTTCAGCTCTAGAAGGCTAAAGGAGGGGGTCACAAATCTCAAATTTGCCCTCCCCTCCCCCCTTCTTCAGGGCTGGAGGCCCCTTTCAGCTTCCATGCAGTGAGACGCTGTAGGTAGCAACCCCTCTCCCACTTCTAGGCAGCCCATTCCAGGGAATCCAAACCAGCCATTAGTGCACATCTGTGTCTGGCCCCAGGAATTCCTCACCACATCCCTTACTTACCATATTGCTTCTGAGGGAATCCCTCCTCCCCTCTTCTGCTGCCTGGGAACAGCCAGACATTCAAAGAGGAAGGGGCTCTTGCTGCAGCACTGCAACCACTAGCCCAACTGCCCAGAGGGCAGAAGCATTGTTACTGTGGGGCTGCAGGGGCTTCAGTCCCTGCTGGAAATCAGCTGGCTCCCTTTACCTGTTTCCCAGCAGCACAGGCACAGTTAGCCTCCAGCTTGAGTCACTAGGCAGAGGGAACTTTAAATCCCTCTGCAGGCAGAGGCTGCCTGTATGCATGCCTTTTCAGTGACTCACCCTCCTCACAGTCCAGGGGGGACAACAATAGGTAAGGCAGAGTGGTGGGGGTGGGTTGCAGGGGTCAGGCAGGGTGTCAGCTCCTCTGGCCTGGGGTCAAGCAGCAGGGGGATCAGGCTAAGCGGTGGGACTGGTTGGGGAATCACCTCTGTGGGAATTCAGCATAGTAACTTTAGGGAGGAAGGGGTTAACACAATGGTCAGTGAGTCCCAGGGGAGCCAATAGGAACAAAGTACAGGTTTTTGAATTGGAGCAGCAGCCTTGTCTGTTCCTGTTTGGTAATAGCAGAGAGTCTGGAAGGATCAGGAGGAGTCCAGAGAAAGGCCTGAAGGATCCTTGCCATAGATCAGCTCAGTTTGTAACTGACCAGGTGTGAGTAGAACAAATAATGTTTACTTAGGCACGGTCAGGTATTTCCTTGTTTTTGTCTGTTCCTCTCTCCCTACCCTGTAACTATCTAAGTTGAATCCCAGAGAAGCAACTTTCTGTGTTTCTTATCTGTTCTTTTTAATTAAAGATTTTACCTTTTAAAGTAAACTCTGGTTCTGTGTCCTGAAAGGGCAAGAGGTTTGTTGGCATGTGTCTCAGACTGCACAACCAGCTACTAAAGGGGATTCTGTCTTAGTTCCAGCTCATACCCAGCTGGGGTTCAATCACTCTCCTGAGGGAGGAATAAAAGTGATTGAGGGTACCTCACAGGAAGGAATTCCCAAGTGTGCCTTCCTGGGTTTCAAGAGGTTTTTGCATTTGGGTGGTGGCAGCAATACCACTCCAAAGCCAGGAATTGGAGGCCTTGGAGAGTTTTAAGACCAGGCTTTAGGGCCAGGGGGTTTTAAAGCCTGTTTCAGGCTCCCGCCTTCTGCACTCAGAGTGCCAGAGTGGGGAAACAGCCTTAACAGTCAGTCCATAGGGGCTGCAGGCAGCTCTCCTCTCCCAGCACAGGTGATGTGAGTGGGGACACCCCCAACCCTCCAAGCCCAGGCGGTGTGGTCAGGGAGTTGCATGCAGCTCCCCCACTCCCCCTGCCCAGTCTTAGACAGCATGGCCGGGTTTTCTCCTGTCTCCAACTCTCCCCTGCACCAACTCCAAACAGCAGTGTTCTCTGGGGAGACCAGGAGGAGCCAGGTCAGAGCAGCGTGTTTCTTGAAGTGGCCCCCATGACAGTGAGTTCAGTGGGGCTCTTGGGATTCTTGTTGCAGGGCTAGGTCAGCAGGGAAACAAGAACAGGGAAAGCAAGGGGCACAGGCTTTTTAGGAGTCGGTGCTTCAGCTGCTGGCAGTCACTTCTATGTAGATATGGTTGAATCTGAACGCAGGTATCTAGTCAGTGTAATGATGAGGAAAGACACAGACTTTTGGGCTGGTACCATCAGACATGGAACAGTCTCTTTTCCATTCTTGTGTCATCTAGCTCCCCATGGTGGCTGTTGAGATGGGGGAGGGGAATACCAGTGTTTGCATGTTACCTTTAACATGATCTGGTTTAAAGCCAATAGTAGTGTCTCTAGATTTCACCAAAATAAAAAAAATAAATAAATAAAAAAATAAAAAAAAATTAAACTATACACAGAGGAACAGCATTTCATAGAGCACTGGGCTTGGCACTAGGGAGACCAAAGTTCTCTCTCTGGCTCTGCCCCAACTTGTGTGGGAAAGTCACTTTTCTTTCCTGGGACTCAGTTTCCCTACCTGCAGAATAAAAATGGTGATCAAATCAAATCATAGGGCTGGAAGGGACCTCACAAGATCATTGAGTCCAACCCCCTGGGAATTGAACCCAGGACCTTCTGCATGTTAAGCAGAAGTGTTAGTGATGCTTACCTCCCTTTGTAAAGTGCTTTGAGAAGTGCTAAATAGATACAGAAATACTCCCTCGCTTCTTTTAGATTTAGCCCTTTTGCAATCTTCATGTCAAAGCACTTTGCAAAGGGGAGCTGAGGGGTGCTCCCCCAACACAACCTAGACAGTGGGGAATTGGTTCCTCCCCTCTCCTCCCCTACCACCTGAGCCCAGCGGGCATTGTGAGTGGGGGGTGGTCTGTGGGTGGCTCTACCCATCTCCCACAATACTAGCAGCAGGATCTCTTCAGAGGACAAGACAATATACCATATTTATGTGTAAATGTAAAAATAGCCAAAAAAAAACCCACAAAAAACAGACACACACAGCTACATAATAGTCAGGTTACTCTAGTTCAATAAGAAAAAAACAAGGAGTCTTGTGGCATTTTTAAAGACTAAAAATATTTTTCATGTGGACTTTTGTGAGAGGAAGTCCCAGTACATCAGATGCTTGAAGATGGGATTTTCTCTCACAGAAGTTCATGCGATAAATAAATTTGTTAGTCTTTAAGGGTATAGCCACACATCTCTTTTATTCTGAAATAACACTGGGTATTTTGAAATAAAAAAGATTAGGTCCACATGATGTTTTCTTATTTTTGAAATGACAGGCTCTGGTTATTTCGAAATAAATGGTTATTTTGAAATAACACCATTTGGACATGTTGTTTCGAAACAACATGTCCAAACAGCGTTATTTAGAAATAACAGTTTTGAAATAACAGCCGTTTTTGATAGCAGGCTTTCCCTTAATTCGAATTAACATTTTCTTAATTCGAATTAACTTATTTTGAAATAAGGACTTTATTTTGAAATAACTCATTTCAAAATAACTTATTTTGAAATAACAATGTATGTGTGGACAGACTAAAAGTTCCAAGGGCTCCTTTGTTTTGTTAATAACCACAATATTCAGAAAGTTGGTGTGATATTATTTCCAGCTCTTTTATGTATTGTTTGAGCCAGTCTAGAGAAGAGAGCCAGGCCTCTGGCATTCATGTATCTGATGCTCCAGAATAACAGCTGCAGCATGAGACCCAAGATTTTCATCTTTTTACCCATCATTTTTTTAATACTTGCTTTCTCTCATATAAGTCTATGGGAGCTGCTGTGTCTTGCTGCCTCACTGCTCCTGTGATCATTGATCACCAGCCATTGGCAGACATGACTTTCATCTTGTACTTTGTTGTTTTCTTTCTGGGATGGATCCTTTTTGCTTTTCTCTGGAGATAAGGTTGTTTGTGCAGTTATCACAGGGCATCAGGGCTAAGCCTCTCTTCTGCAGAGGTGATGGTGTTCATAAGCAGGATCAGCTGTTTCCAGATCATCTCACCTCTGTCTGCAAGAGTGGAGAGAGATGACATACAAAAATACTCATCACAAAAATTATCCATCTTCTCTCCACTCCCTCCCCCAAATAAAAGAGAAAACATCAAGCAGAGAGGGTGACGACTTCTGGGAGGAGTTGAAGAATGAGCCAGAATATATGTGGATCTGAAGGAAATATCAAAGCCATTGTTTTGACTACATGAAAACATATTAGTTAAGTGCCTGAGTCATTCACTTTCTGGAGGGTAAAGCTAGAACATCTGAAAATGTAGGAAAGTATTTTACTCAGAGAGTACCTGCTAACAAACACACACACACACACACACACACACACACACACACAAGCTAGCTTAAAAGGTATGTATAGCAAAAAAAGGCACACCATGTAAAATTGGGGTATGTTCCATAGGAATTCTGGCTATTTACATTGAGGTCCCAGCCCCTCAACATTATTTATTCTGCATCTCCAGTGAATTTCCTGGTCAATGGGTGAATTCTACTGGAAGTACACTGAAATCCTGTAAAACAAAGCCATAACCAGACAATCGCCTTCCTGCAGGGCAGGATCAATTTTAAAGAACCAGGAATGCAGAGGGAGAGGCTCCTGCCACTGTGCCAGAGTGCTGCAGGAGAAGTGGACAGATGGAGGCTAGGAAAGGAGTATGGTGCCCGGCAGATGAGAAATGGAGTGCTCTCCAAATCGGACAGAAATGTGATGCAGTGGATTTTTTGCCCCTAATAAGCCAGTGAGGATCTGCACAAGATAGAGCCCACTGCAATGATGTGCTCCATTCATGCATAAAACCAGCTCCCTGGGAATTTTTGCATGCGCCAAGGAAGCCAAACTGTGGAATGAGTGAGAGGTATAGGCTACATGGGAGTACTTGGGTATCCCTTCTGTCAGCTAGCCCAGAGGTCCTCAAACTGTGGGGGTGCATATGCTTCAGTGGAGCATAGCTGTGCCTGGGCCACCCTCATGGGCGGAGGCGGCTTTAGGTTTTCTGGGACCCTAGGCGAAAGCCCACTGTGGGGCCCCCTACATGGACTGCTGAGTCCAGGTGCTGAGTTCTAGGGGTCTTTTTTAATGGAAAGTGATAGGGAAAATATAGGGATTGTTACCAGGTCCCCGTACAATATACAAACACTAGCAATCCCCACTGGTTGTCTTTATTTCTTTAGGGGAAAAGCCAGCTATTTCCAGAACAGCAATTTCGGTTAAAGTCCTATGCAGGTGAGTGCCCACGGTAGGAGAAACCTATTTCTGTAAAAACCAGTCTCTGACCACAGCTGTGTCCAACTATATTCACTTGCTACTCTTAAGGCTCTAAGCTGTTCTGAGAAAATGGGACTACAAATTGAAAACGTATCTTCTGAGCCTTACTGTGTTTTGAAATTGAAATGTTTGAATCAGACCCATCATTATAGAGAGGAGCTAGGCTGAACCGTCTTCTGCCACTTTTTTCCACAGCTTGAGAAACTGCTCTGGCATGAGTTGGGAGTTCTCTAACACAGTGGTTCCCAACCAGTGTGCCGGGGCACACTGGTGTGCCATGAGCATCCCTAAGAGCTGGAGTTAAAGTTCCCTCCCTGTTCAGCCCAGCCATGTGGGCTGTGCAGGGCTGGGAAAAGGCAGGGGTTAAAGTAAGGAGAAGGCACTGGAACACAGTTCTGGGGCCCCCCTATTTTTAGGCAGGCAGCCTTCTGGCCCCCTAAAAATAGAGGAAGGCACTGGAACATGGAGTTCCAGTGGTCCCCCTAAAATAGCAGGAGGAGCCTGAACACAGACTTCCGGTGGCTCCACCTTAGGCCCAGTCAGCAGAGAGCTGTGGGAGGCCAGGAGTGTGTGAATCTCCCCCTGCATGGCAAAGCAACTTGTGTCAGGCAGCCTGCAAACAGCCCAGGTAAGGACTTGGGGACGGGGGGCTGCTTGGGGTTGTGTGTGTGTGTGTGTGTGTGGGTGGGTGGGTGGGTGTGTAGCAGAGGTGGGCAGGAGTGAGGGTATAGTAGAGGGTGTGTAGCTGGGGTTGTGGGCTGGCTGTGTATGGGGGGGTGCAGATGTGGGTTGGAGGCCTAGTTCTGGCACCTGAAGTGATGAGGGTGTCCATCACAGGCAGCAGGGGGCTAGGGGAAGTGAGGATGGGACCCACTGGGGTGGGAGGGAGCAGAAGTGGGGTGAGGATTTGCCCTGGGTGGCAGGGAGCCTCTGTGGAGAAGGGGGAAGTGGGTGCTGCACCATGCTCCCCTGCCCTACCTTCCCACTCCCCAGGTTCCCCCTGCCTCCACACAAAGCCACTTTTGTTCTCCCTTCCTCTCTCCTCTCTTGTCACCCTTGTGCTGTTTCCCACATGGCTCCCCTTGTCCTCTTTTTCTACCCCTGCCCTGCTCTGCTCCCTACACTTACTCCTGCCATAGCACACGACTCCTGACCTCCCATGTTTTGCCACTCCTGCTCTGCTACCCCTACTACCCCACATAGGAGCATTTCCGAAACACTGTGCCATGGTTCATGAATATTCATAAATAATTTAAGTTAATTTGAATATTCAAGAGGTTGGGTTTTTTTAATGGTGGTGTGCCTCAAAAAATTTGAAGGTATCAAGGTGTGCCACAGCAGGGAAAATGTTGGGAACCACATCTCTAACAGCAGCTGTATCTAACCTGATGAAGCTGCTCAGCAGCTTCCTCCTAGCCACCTTTTCCATTGCACAGCCAGTCCAGGGGAGGGGGGAGAGAGGGAAGCCCGGCCTCTGGGCTGCCCTGCTCCGCCCCTAGGCCAGTTTTTTTTAACTTAAAGCAGGGAGCCGAATGGCGCGGCTTCCCTGCATTCACCGAGGGGGAGGCAGGGCGCCCCAAAACTAGGGTCCCTAGGCCCCCACCTGTCTTGCCTACCCCAAAAGCCACCTCTGCCACTGTGTCTAGAGTGGAACAGCCAGGCCAGGGAAGAGGTGGGAGAGGGAAACCCTGCCCCTAGGCTGGCTGTTCCTCCCTGTCGGCAGGGCGAGCTGCACACAGGCAGCAGAGGCTGCTTTTTTTAAGTTAAAGCAGGGAGCTCAGCAATGCAGCTCCTCTGCACTCACCAAGGGGGCAGTGGGGCCCCCCACAGCTGGGGGCCCTAGGCCATTGCCTCCCTCGCCTACCCCAAAAGCTCATGGGAATGGAGAGGAAGCACCACTCTGCTGCACTCTGCCCCTATCTCTGCACAGCCCAACCCTGTGGCTGCAGTCCCACTTCAAGCCACACATCTTAGCTGCAGTCCTGGGTCACACTCCTGCCCGCATCTCACACCCAACTACTGCTCCTGGCCAGCCCAGGCCCCTTTTCTTACCTTGGGCCTGGTTGCTGGCCCTGGCTCCCAGATGGGGTACTAGGTTGGAGGGGCACAACCCCATAAGTTTGGGGATCTCTGATCTAGACCCAAGCTTTGGAACAGCTGGGGAAGCAACTGTGTCTAGTGGATCCACCCCAAGTTTTATATTCAGCTCACATTCAGTGCACAAGGACAATGAAGCTCATGATCAGGTGCCTCACTGTGGACTCTCAGTGCCTTGAGTTTTGGCACCTCATGTAATTGATGGTTTTGATATAGGCAGAGCAGAACATCTTAGCTGAGCTGGCAAGATGGTCCTGAGAGGAGAACTTTATTTCTGGTCATTTTCTTCTGCAAGTTAGTTTATACTAAAACGTAACCACTGGCAAGATACATGGTTAGCCCCAAGGATCAAGTGCTGATCAAGGTTCCATCAGTTACTGTGTGTGCCTCTCCACATTCTAATCTCTCATTTGGGCATTTAGGAGCTGACAGAGCTAGAGCTGCCAAATCTATTTGTTGCCCAAGACAGAAGGCAGAAAATAAAATATTAACTTTTTTGAAACCAAACTCTAATTAATTAGCTCCTCTTCTGTGACTCATTCATCTGGAGTTAAAGTTCATCTTTGGAGATCTGTTGGAATTGCAGCAACCTTTGTTCAGGTCACTGTTAAGAGGGGAAAATATAAGACAGTGACTTCTCACTTTCTGTGACCTAAGGATGAATGCAAGGTGAATGTCATTCAGCATGGTCACTGCTGCCTTCATTAAGATAGACTGAAGCTCAGAAAATAAAGCCAATTAACCAAGTGACAGCTGCCACGACATAAACTAAAGGCGGCTATTGTCAATAGGTTTGCTCCCCTTTGTGAAGCAAACTGGTGTGTCATGGAGATTGTAAATTGCCCAAGGAAACACATGATTTGTTTTTTGTTTTTTGTGTTTTAAGTAAGGGTACACAGTAACAGGAAATCCCAGAAAGCTGCAAAAAAAAACAATATTGGGTTGTGGTGAGGAATTCTAGAAATGATATAAAACCCCCTAGCAGTTATGGTTTGCCCCTTCTTACTTCCCAGCTTTGTGAGATGGCCCTCTTACGGCATTTTAGCTGGTCTACCTGAAATCAATGCCCCAGGCCTCAGCTCAGAAGAGTCAGGGTCTATGGCAGGCGTGGCCAAATTCATGGAACTCAAGAGCCACACAAGTTGATTATTAAACCTTCAAGAGCCACATTGAAGCATATAGCCATATACTTTTACCTACTAAATTGATTTGCTGACATTCTTCTGTGAGCCACACTTTTTCATTCAAGAGCCACATATGGCTCCTGAGCCACAGTTTGGCCACGCTTGGTCTATGGAATCGCCACTGCTCATAGCCAGTGATAATCATGCGTGGAAAGGGCTGACAGGCACAATGTTTGACTGAAGCTTAAGGATGTCACTTGCAAGTAGAGAAACAAATGGTCAGTGAAAAGACAGCTTCCAGCTATCCTTGAGGAAGGAAGCCTTCCTCATCCTAAAAAGGCATTGCTCTTTCTCAAAAGGTGCAGTCCCAAGCTGGAAACCAGCCTCAAGGAAAAAGAAATGCTCTGGTGAATTTCCTACCAGCTCTACAGACTGACTGAATGTGAAAATCCTTGTCAAGGGGCTCATTTAAATTAATGCTTTGATCATAGGAAGAAGATTGAGCTAAGGAAGAAAAAGTGGCTACCATAACAGGAAAACACACACACACACACACACACACACACACACAAGTAAGCTAATATTGTTCAGTAGTTAGTTCAGTTAGTTCACACACAACTGGAGTCATAAAAGAAACACAGTCAGCTTAAGAAAAGAAGTCCTGTGAATGAAGTGAGATTATGCCCACAAAAGCTCATGCAATAAAGAAAATCATTAGTCTTTAAAAGTGCCACAGGACTCCTTGGCTATGTTCACACGGGGAGTGCTTGTTTCGAAACAACACGTTTCGAAACAAGCTGTTTTGAAATAATATGTTATTTCGAAACAACTTATTTCACTGGACAAAAACCATGTCCACGAAATAAGGGAGTGAAATAGCAGGTCCACAGTGTGGACCTGCTATTTCACTTGGGGAGGGGACTGCAGACACCCACAGGGTGCAGTGCAGAGGAGCACTGCACCCCATGGGTGCCTGCAGAGGGCTGCAGGCACCGGCGGAGTCAGGCGCAGGGCTGCGCCTCACTCCGCCAGTACCTGCAAGGGACTGCAGGCACCGCACCGCACCTGGCGGGTGCCTGCAGCCCCCTGCAAGCACCCGCCAGGAGAGGGCAGCGGGGCACTTCACCCCAGGGGCTTTAAAGCCCCTGCTGCCCCCCAACCTGGAGGCACGGCCCCGGCGCGCGGCTGCAGCCCGCCGCTGCCGGGGCCGGAGTAAGCACAGGCCGGAATCCCCGGCCTGACGC
>ML682004.1:46502865-46546881 GCA_007922195.1 Podocnemis expansa
GCGGGCTCAGCCCCGCTCCCCCGACCCGCTGGCGGGGTCTGGGGGCAGCTCTGGCGGGGGGGCTGAGCCACCCCGCAGCGGCTCACCCCCTGCTGGTGCCTGCAGCCCCCTTTCTGGGGCTGCAGGGTGACCCAGCAGTGGCTCACCCCCAGGGGTAACGAAATAGCATGTTCACACTGTGAACTTGCTATTTCGTTTCCCGCTTTTTTTCTTATTTCGAATTAACATTTTGTTAATTCGAAATGAGATATTTCGAAATAAGGTGTTGTTTCGAAACAAGTTGTTTCGACACAACTTGTTTCGAAATAACCCTGTGTGTGTGAACACAGCCAACGTGTGCTGACTTCTTTTAGTATCCCTGATCACTCTTAGAATTACTGTATGCCCTCATCTGCTTCAATGTACTGACAGTTTATTTGTCTTATAGTTAGTGTGAGTCTTTGATTTCTTCGATAACTTTCCTCATATAATTCTGATGAAATAAAACTCTTTACTGAAGCTTTGTTTGTCTTGGTGTCTGTGATGGCCAATGGTATTTGCCTAAACCTAACCCAAACCTGAATAGTAGTAAATGGTGAAATTAATTCTTGGACATAACTGGTAATAGCAGTGAAGCTCTATCAATCACTGTCTTCCCTTAAACTGTCATTCGGTGTTTTATCAAGGATGTCTGAGCCATAGTGATTACCATCAACTTTTATTCATAAACCCACCTGTCTGTCTATGTATCTAGGCGCCATTGCAATTTACCTTGCTGTTGCAAAGATAGGGTGGCCATTGACAATACATTTGGGCCATGGTGTCCAATTTAACCCTTTTTGGTACAATGGGGCCTAGGAAACCCTTTTAGTTTAGAGACTGGAATTGTGAAGGGTGGGTGGGGAGATGAGGGCTTCTGGGTTTGTTTTTAATTGGTGTAGCACAAGGGATGCTGTAGTGCCTCTGCTTCAAACTAACACATGGACAACTGTCATCCCTTCTGACTCTTTACATGGCAGGTTTTTAGGCACATGAAATGGAATTTCAAGAGGTTCCTAATATTTGAAGTCCTGACAAAAGGTTAAGTAGCTTCCAGGAAGGTCGACAGCTGGAGGCATGTAGTTAGATTCTTTTCTTAATTACACAAAATGAAATCCAAAAGTCAGTATTGTTTCTCCAGATATATGACGGTGAAACTGGTACCAGAATCTGGCCAATATCTTAGTTCATTTTGAAAACAGAGTATTAATCTTTTCCCTACTGTGAAAAAGGGTGGGGGAAAAGAAGCCAAGCAAAACAGACCTGGAATCTGTATGGAAAGTCTGGAAGTACGAATTATTCATGACCTCCTTTGACAATCAAGGCACACGATCTGGTTAATCTTGTTTTTAACTTCAACCAAGCTATTCTCTCCTTCAGTTAATAGACTTTTCCTGCTTTTTCCGAAGACAAAAATCTTGTGAATTTTTAATAAATGTATCATCTGGCAAGTCTCAAGCTGCATAGCCAGCACATCATACACAGAGAGTGTTGTTATGTTTTCAGCTGAATTTTTTAAAATATATGGGACCCTGATCCCCTTATGCTATTGTATACTTTGGGGCTGTTTGAACTTTAAGTATCTTCCAGCGCAGCGGTTTTCAAACCTTTTTGCTCAGGACCCAGTTGAAAAAAAATCATTTATGCCCGCAACCCAACAGTTATATCTTTGAGCAATGCATTCTAGTCTTTTGGCAGCAGCAGCAGTGGGTGCTGTGACCCAGGGCCTGAGGGTCTGCAACCCAGTACTGGGGCCCAACCCTAAGTTTGAAAACCACGGTTCTAGTGGCATGTCAGCTGCACTCAGCACTACATATGCTATACAGAATCTCAGCGATGACAATGACTTATTAGATCATCTGCTCTATCTCCCTGCCAGTGTAGGATTGTTAACTACATCCAATGTTCTAGTATTTCATCCCATTTTATGAAATGGGGCTTCTACCAGTCCAAGCCAAGTAGATTTTATTCTTTGGGCATTCCTCCTGATATTCTTTTCTTTTCCTGTTCTCAGTTTTATCCAGGTAATTTTAGTTAAATAATTTTTCTCCATCCTTAGTGCTAACAGTCTTCAAAGATTTGTAGACCATTATCATGTGTCTTCCCACTCCCACTCAAACCCCTTCCACCCTCACAGTCACCTGTTAGCCTAGCCATGCATACTTAGCTGTTTTAATTTTCCTTACTCCTTCCATCCTCTAGTAATGTGGTGTCCAGGACTGTATTATTGCAGTTGTGGTTGCACTGTAACAATGTGGAGAAGGGGCTAATACCTCCCAGCTGAACAATGTTTTGTTTTTGGATATGTAGGCTGAAACTGAGTAGCTTTATCTGCTATCGTATTATACTGCAATCTTATGTCTGATTAGCTATCCATTATCAATCTCTTTCAGCACTTCAGCTTTCCAGGTTCCTCAGTGACATTAAGAATTTGTTTCAAATTATTTTGCTATCTCTGATCTTCCTAGGGTCCTCTCTCTCTCTGTCCATACTAGAAGTTGCAACTCCTTCCAATTCAGTATCAATCATATATTTCACCAGCTTATTTCATATCAGACAGTAACTTCTTCCAATCATTACTACTCTGATGTGGATTTAAAGCAATCTAAATCATAGAATCATAGAATCCTAGGGTTGGAAGGGACCTCATAGGTCATCTAGTCCAACCCCCTGCCAGAGGCAGGACCACTCCCACTAAACCATCCCAGTCATGGTTTTGTCCAGCCGGGCCTTAAACACCTCCAAAGATGGAGACTCCACCACCTCCCTTGGCAGCTCATTCCAGTGCTTCACCACTCGCCTAGTAAAAAAGTTTTTTCTAATATCCAGCCTCGACCTCCCTAACTGCAACTTGAGACCATTGCTCCTTGTTCTGTCCTCTGTTACCACCGAGAACAGTCGAACTCCATCTTCCTTAGAGCATACCTTCAATTAAATTCTTCATTAAATCTAAAGCAATCCTGTAAATGAGAGGCTCTATATCCTAATAATCTCCTGAACAATTGAATTCTCCTAGTCCCACCAACTTTTGAACCTACAGGTTATCATATATGCAATGGTCACTGAACTTTGCTGGGTACGTTACTGTATTGTACAGAGTTATAGCTCTCTGACTTATGCTGAAGGAATCTCTGGAGATTTCTGAGCTGAACCATAGCCTTACCCAGAAGCCAGAAAAGAAGTAAATGATTGTTACCAACCAAATCAGTACCACCCTACATGCTACAAATACTTTGAGTTTGAAAGACCTGTTCTGACAAGGCTGTTAAGGCAGGTCAGCAATTGTGCCTGATCATGAACACAGGGCTTACTAACATGCAGACAGATAGCCAATGTTCTGTCAGAGTTTTCCATATTATGACCCCGTGGTAGAGGCTTGGACCCCATACTCCTTTTGTAAGAAAAGGTTGTATTTTGGCAACTACCTGGACTTGTCAATGGACCCCAGGTTGAAAGCCCATGATTAACTTATTGACCAGCTGTTTTTGTTATTCACAGCTGCCCTGAATTAATTTGAATTTGGACATCAAATATGATTTCTCTCCATGGGGTTGGCTTTTGTATGGATTCCTTTCCAGCATTTAGTACTGTATCAGCCTGTGCATGACCCTCTCCTTAGCAGGTTCACTCTAAATCTTTCTCAACAGTAAGGTTTGAACTCTAGTAATTTAAGATGGGGGTCCATGGTACAGGGAAGATCACTGAGATCTTTTTCTTGGACAGATCTATGTGGGGCTGCCACCAGACCTACAGGAATGGGTTAGTTAGAATGACCCCATCTCATCTGATGACTTAGTTGCCCTGGTAGAGAGACTGCTAGCTGCCAAGGAGCTCTCTCAAGCTGCCAGGGAAGAATGGAAAGGAACAAGATATGAGTCTCTACCCCAAAGGCTTGGATTTCTGAGCCTCTGGGCCAAGCTAGGGCAGGAAGAAAGGAGGCTAGAGTAAGGACCGAGTCCATGAGAGGAATCAAAAAACTTGTCAAGACGGTTGGAGCATGAGTCCTGGAAGTCCAAAGAGTAGGGGGGTATCGAGAGAAGGGTACAGATGCTATGCTTGTGGGGAGGTAGGAAACATAGCAGCCCGCTGCCCAAATACTGAGGGACCTTTGCAATGCAGCCTTGGTGACCCTGCTGTGTCCTGCTACCTGATTTACCTAGTAGGGGTAGCTGAGACCCCACATAGATACAGCTGACTAGTCAAGGTGAATGGCATAGCAATGACTACATTAGTTGACTGGGGGAATGCTGTTACACTAGTCTTGAGAAAGTTGATAGGACAGGGCCAATTGTCTAAGGCCAAACATACTGAAATAACTTGTGTGCATGGTTGGGTTAATTATTATCCAACCATCCCAGTCCAGATTGAGATTCAGGGAAATACCATGAGGGTGACCCCAGGGGTGGTTCCTAATTTACTATATCCGGTCCTCATACGCAGAGACTTTCTGGGGTTTGGAAACCCTTAAATCGAAGTAGCTTGCCCTGTGTGTGGACTTGCTATTTTGATTTTAGGAGAGGGGCAGCATGGGAGGTGTGGCAACATGGCTGGCTCACTGAGCCATGTTGCCAGCCAGGTTGCCAGCCAGGTTGCCAGCCAATCGCTTAAAAGCACGAACTGTCCTCCCCTCCCTGTCCATTGTGACTCCCAAGAGCTTGTGAGAGAGATGGCTATGGATGCTCCCCAGCTCCCATACCATCCTCAAGCACTTGGTAAACCCGCTGCTAGCCTGCAGGGTGCTGCCCTGCTGTGGGACACACTTTCCCGGAGCCTGATGAGCCCGGAGCTGAACCCCAGACCATCGTCTCAGTGGCCATCACAGCCCCGATAGCTCCCCATCCCTCTTCTGTGCCACAGCCCATCTGGGCACTGGGCACCCGGCACCAGCACAGACTGGTGGGAGCAGGTTCTCCAGTGAGCCTGGAGCAACAAGTGCTGGAGGAGGAACCTCCAGGTTAGCAGGGAGACCTTCACTCACCTCATCGCCAAGCTCACCCCAGTCCTGCACTGCAGGGACACGGTGATGAGGGCAGGCATCCCTGTGGACAAGAGTCTGGCCATCGCTCTCAGAAAGATGGCCACTCCCGAGTCCCCCAGGTCCATTGCCCAGCTCTTAAGCATCAGGAGGTCCACAGTCGGGGAAGTGCCACTGCAGGTCGCCCACACCACCAGCACGGTCCTGCTGCCACACCTTGTCATGCTGGGAGAGCTGCAGGACACCATCGCCAGCCTTGCCGCCCTGGGCTTTCCAAAGTGTGGGGGGATACTTGATGCCACCCACATCTCCATGAGAACCCACCACAGTGCCTGCTCCCCCATTCTGCCCCAGCCAGCCCCCACCCAACCCATCCACCCCCTGAACCGAACCCAATAAACCACTCAGGAACAACGGTGAACTGGTTTTATTTAAACAAGGGGGGCGGGGAAGGCGAAGCTGGGGAGGCAGAAAGGGTTGAGTGGGGACACAACTAGGGGCACTAAACTGGAACAGGAGATGTGGGGTAGGGGTTTGGGGACAAACTGGGGGGGGCATATTAGTGGGGAGCCACCCCTGGAACATGGCGCACAGCCCCACAGCCTTCTCCAAGGCCACCCCGGGTCTGGTGGCGAGGGGCAGCTGGGCCCCTGGGAGCAGCAGGATCAGTCTCCTGCAGGGGGGCAAGATGTGCCCCAATGTGCTGGACTGCGGTGTGGATGTTTTCAAGCACCATTGCCTGGTGCTTGAGCGCGGTCATCTGGTGTGGTCATCTAGCGCTCCATTGCTGCTGCCTGGTGCTCCATTGCCGCCACAATGCAATCGTCAGCATCAGCAGCATGCTGGAGCTGCTGGACAATGGCATCCTGGTGCCTGCCCTGCTCGATGCGCTAGGCCCGGGATGACTCTTCGGCCTGCTGGCTGAGCTGGAGCATGCCGGCCAGGATGTCATCCCGGGTCAGGCGGGCTCTCTTTCTGCACCTGGTGGTCGGCAGCAGGCTCCCAGGAGAAGGCCAGCAGGTGGGCAGACGAGCTACAGGACAGAAGTGAGAACAGTTAAATGTCAGCCTACTGGCCTTGGTGTGTGCAGCCTGTGAGCTGCAGACCCCTGCCCTGACAGCCAGCAGGATTCCCAGTTGTGTGCTTTGTACACTGCACTCAAGGGGCACGTGGCCTCATGGCCCACAGTAGTGAGCTGTCCTTGGCAGCATGTGGCCCGGACAGTCTCCTGAGGCCATGTGACAGCAGTGCTGGCTGCAGGCTCTCTGCCCTGCATGCTGCCACATCTGCCTATTGCCACTCCGGTGTTGAGGGACCCCCATCCTGCTAAGACATGGGACCTTGTCTCCACATGCCTCCCTGCCAACTGCATCCATGGCAGTCCCTGTGCACCCCACCCCCCGGGCCCGAACCTCACCGTCCCAGGGCCATGCCTCCCTCAGGACCCATGCCCTGCACTCTTGGGCCTCCCTGCCTGAGGGGGGGATACTCACCGACTGGGACGCCTGATGTCCAGCACGATGTCCCATGCAGGGTGGCTGCCTCCTGCTCCTCCGGGTCCTCCTCGGGGCTGGAAGGCCTTTGGGGATGAGCTCCGGGCTTCCTGGTGGAGCAGTCCTGGGCCAGCTGCTCTTGCCCACCTCAATGGGCTCCTCACCCTCTGAGGGGGCCCTCTCTGGCTCCAGGGGTGTGGCGAATGGCTGGGCCTCGGCAGAGTCCCTGGGCCGAGATGACAGGCTACTGGGCTCCTGGCCCAGGAACGCGTCGAGCTCCTAATAGAATAGGCAGCTGGTGGCAGCTGTTGCCCCGTGGAGGTGCCTGGCATAACGGGCCCGGGCATAGTCCTGGCAGAGCCCCTCGACTTTTGAGCGCACCTGCTCGGTGGTGTACACAAAGCCCTTCTGTGCCAGGTCCTGTGCGATGTCCACGTGGTGGCGTGCCTGGAAACGTGCCCTAATGTCCTCCCCAGAACAGATCCTGAGGAGGGCGAGGGTCTCCTCATTGGTCCACATGGACCCCTGGCATCACCCCTGCACCCGAGTACCAGTAGCCTCGGTCATGCTAGTGGTGCTCAGCCTAGCAACACAAGGCATGAGTCTGCAGGGCACCTCCTGGCCCCTGAGTACCCTGGGAGGAAGGTCAACTCACGCTGGATTTGAAATAGCTGGTGTTTCAAAACAACATGTCCGAACGCCGTTGTTTCAGAACAACTGTTTTGAAACAATGGCTATTTCGCATGCAGGCGAGGTTTAGCGGTTTCAAAACAACGCTCATTATTTTGAAACAATAGCATCCCGTCATTTTGAAATAACAAAACATCATGTGGACATGGCAAGTTTTAGTTCGAAACAATGGCTGTTGTTTCGAAATAAAACTCCCATGTGGACATAGCCTGTCAGTGTAGATGGACAAGGCAAATAAGGCCATTGTGGAGAAGTTAAATGAATTCTTCACCGGTAAGGATAGGAAGGAGTCTCCTCTGTTCCCAAAGCAGGATTAAATCATGACTGTGGATTCTTTTCCTATTACAACAGGTGATTTGACCTAACTCTCCTCTATATGCTGTTTCTCAGTGTTTGAATCTTAGGAACTGCTTTGATTTGCTATTACAGTGTGACCTGATCCTGTGACTTTATGCTTACCTGCATTTATTTTCCTCCCATTCTGTAAGTTCCCCCATCTTCTAAGCATCTGATGAAGTGGGATTTTCTCGTACAAAAGCTCGTGTGATGAATAAATTTGTTAGTCTTGAAGTGCCATAGGACTCCTTGTTTGTTTTCCCGAACTAGACTAACATGGCAACTCCTTTGGAACTATGTCCTTTAGGGCTCACAAGACTAAGCAGCTGAGTATCTCCTGCTTATAGCTAGAAAACCCTTGCTCCCAGTGAGTCCAAGCTGCATAAAGATAATCAGTTTCTTATTTTAGGGGAGTCATCTCACTCCTGCCTTGTGTTGTGAGCGCCAAATGTAGGTGATAGCAAAAATCCTCTTGCATGACTCATCTTCATGGGAAGTAAGGAGAAACAGTAGAGTTGTTTGTCCACTTGTTAATGTTATGTAGAGAATAAAAAGATGAAAACTTACCCAGTATCTGTGGGAGAATGGGCAGGCAACGCTAACTGTCACCTACTCACCCTGGGATGGGGGGGGGGGGGTGGAATTCAAACATCAAGAGATTAGTTTAAAAACACAGTATAATCTTTGGTCAAAAAAAAAAAGGACTTATTTTTGCCATTCTTGTGATTTTTGACCTCTTGAAACTGGTAATACTGTGTAAGTTAATACCATATACTTCACTCAAGGAATTCCTTTCCCTAACTGTATTCTTCCTGCTAGTGTAGGGCCAGGCTTCTCTAGCCACAATGTACGGACACAGACAGATAAAGTGAATTGAGTGCATCTTTAAAGCATCTGCTAGGCAACACTGTATCTATTCTTTAATATCATAACTGAAATAGCTAACTCAGTTTAATAGACATTATAAACCAATGTCCAACAAAGCTTGATGCTGTGAATTTAGAACTCCATTTTGTATTCTTGATAAAGCTTGTTTTAGGTGTATACTCTGGAATTTCATTTAAATATGTGAACAAGATGTATGAATGAAGAGTGCGTGTGATGGAATCAGTCAACATCAGCCTGTCCTAATGAAACGCAAGTACTACCTTAATGGCTAAGAGATGCAAACAACTCCCACAAAAGCAAAGATCCACTCCAGAAAGAAAAGAACAAAACACAAGGTGAAAGTCATGTCTGTAACTGGCTGGTGATCAATGATCACACAGGATCCCTGTCTTGCCACCTGAGCTAATGAGAGGTGGGGTGACCCCTGGCCAGGCCTGCCTGCTGCCCCCAAGCCTTGGACCTGGGCTAGGGGGAGGGATCCCGGCCAGACCTGCTCACTGGCCTAGAGGGCAGGGGTTTGACCCCAGGCCATACCTGGCAACCAGCCCACTGACCTGGGGTTTGACCTCTGGCCAGACCTTCCTGCTGCCTGGGCTTAGGGGGAGGTGACGCCTGGCCTTGCTGCCTGGGTTTGGGGGGGTCTACAAACTCTGGTCCCACCTGCTCCCCAGCATTGCTTCCTGGACTTGGGAGGTGACCCATGACCCAGCCTGCCCTCCTGCGCTTGGGGAGGGGTGGGAGTTGACCCCTGCCCAGGCCATGACCCTGGCCTTGCCACCTAGACTGGTGCTAGGGGTAAACAAACCCTGGTCCAGCTTGCCTGTTGGCTTACTGGTATCACCATCAGGGCTCAGGGGGGAGTGTGGATGATGCTTGGCTCAGCCTGACCCCCGGCCTTGCTGCCTGGGCTTGTGGTGGACAACCCCAGGTCCGTGTGCCCCCCAGCCCTGCCACCTTGGCTTTGGAGAGGAACGACTGCTGCTTGGATCTGCCCCTTGGGGCTCAGCACCTGAGCATTGGGGAGGAGGGGGCATCCCTGGCCCTGACCTCACCGCCTGGGCTTAGGGGAGGTGACCCATGGCCCAGCCTGCCTGCTGGCTCCCAGCCTTGCCACCTGGGTTTGTGGGGTGACCACTAGCCAAGTCTGGCCCCCTGCGCTTATGGGGAAAAAGACCCCTGGCCTGGCCTGCCCACCCAGCCTCATCACCTGGGCTTTGGGGAGGTGATGCATGGCCCAGTCTGACAGCTGGCCCCCCCAGCCTTGCTGCCTGGGCTAGGTGGAGACAACCCCTGGCCCATCCTGCACCCTGGCCTCGCAGCCTGGGCTGGGAAGGGGGGGGGAACCCTGGCCCAGCCTGCCCTCCAATCTCACCCCCTGGCCTGGGGGGTGAAGTCAGTCCTTGGCCTGGCCTGCCTGCCATCCTGCCATCCTCTTGCTTGGCCACCAGCATGACCTGGGGCCTAGAGGGCCCTGATCTATCTGCCCCCCCACTAGCCCAATGTGACTTGGGGGCCAGGGAGAGTCCTGGATCCCCAGGTCCCCCATCCCCCTCCAGCCTGGCCGCTGGCCTGACAAAAGGCCCAGGTGGGCCTTATCTGTGGCCACCTGCCCCACATTTGCCTGGCGAGATCCATGGCCCATGGGGAATCCTGGATCCCCACGTCCCCCAGACCCCTATCCCCGTGAGATCCAGCAAAACAGACTTAAACTCTGCCCCAGCCCCTCCCACCCAAGAATACTGCCTCCAACTTCTTTCATAGGAGTTCAAGGGATGCTGCTGTGGGGAGGTTATGACTTTTCCTTTTTGCGCAACAATCAACTATATGAAGCACTCACCCAGGCACAGCTGGTTTCCCAAATAACTTTGTTTGCTAACTGTATAGGAACATGCAAGGCTCAACTATAGATACACTACTGTTCGGACTCGTTTCTGGCTTTCAAAACATAGAACATGATGAGCACCACCAGAGGGTTCACAAACCATTTAAATGGATACTACCTTATTCCTATACACTACACTACAGAGCAGAAGAAAAGAACACTGAAGAGATAGAAGACTAGTAAAACTTTGTAGCATTGGAAGAGCTTCCATTAACATGTAAAATCTCTCTTTCTCTTCCTCATGTAATTTTAACCACGATCATCACTGTGATATCTGAGCATTTTTCAGAACTGTGTATGTCCACTATGTAATCTGATTAAATCTGATCTCTGGTTCTCAGCTCCCTCTCCTCTCACATGAGAGGGAAAGGAGCTTAATCATTAACCATTAGTTTTTGGGGTTGTGTGCAATGTTAGAAAACTATGTTGATGAGATAGGTTGTGGATTTTGTCCTGAAGGAGGTAAGATTTGCAGTGACATCATGCTAGGTTTTTTTTTAATGGCACAGATGGGTGCCCAGAAATTCAATGGGTTCTGAACAGGTTCCCAAAAATGCAGTGCGACCTGGGTTCTGAATATCCTGAGGGTCCTTTGAAAAGTTCAGCCTTATCTTTTCTGGAGGTCCCAAGCTGTGGGCCAGTCACAGAGAAACTACTGTTTTCTGCTCAGTCAAATTTCACCTGCATAGCTAACAGACCCATGGTGTGCAATAGAGGCTGGTCATGAATAATGAAATGGTCCTCCAGGGCCCAACTTATTGAGGACTTTGAGGAGTAGAATCAGAACCTGTCATTTGATCTGTTGTTCAGTGGTTAACAGACACTGGGCAATTGTCACAGCATGCACATCCGTGCACCCATAAGGTATGATCTGCTTGACTATTCCATTCACTTATGCACGGTGATCATATGCCAAAAGAGGCCATGCAAGGTTCCTTTATGAATGTTTGTAATCTATTCTACTTGATTACTAAAATATCATGTTTCCTGCAGCATCATGTATGTGCACAAGTATGTGGCATGTTTTGCATGGCTCTGGAGGGAGATAGACAGAACTCTCTTCCAGCAGCATGTAAACAGTCACAGTTGTGAGCAAGCAAGTACCTGGAAGAGACAACACAGACTATGCTAATTGAGGTCCCTGGTTCAGATGGGACCAAGAGATCACCTAGGCCTAGAAAGGGAAGAGTAGAGGGGGTTTGGAAACAAAGACAGCTACTTAAAATGATTTGGGCCTTTTCATCTGGGAATCTCCATCTTAAAATAACTTCAGGCAAGAGCTGGGCCCTACCTGGCCTCAGGCAGAGACTGGGTGTACAGACATCTGGCGGCCAAACAACTTTAGCATAAACTTGGACTATGAGGTCAGTTTAGGTAGAAATATTAGGTTAGTATGCAAACCAAACAAAAAGTCCTGTGGCACTTTTAAAGACTAACAAATTTATTTGCATACAATGATGTGGGATTTTCTCCCACAAAAGCTCAGGGTTCGGAAACGTAGATGGGGGGGAGGGTCACAGAGGCATAACAGACTGGATCTGTGGAGCAGCCTGTCACAGGGAGGTTTTCCACTATTCTTTCTTCATAGTCTGAGATACTGTATGAGAGAATGGTTATTCTCGGACATTGGCAAAACTATTAGTTTACTTTCAAGTAGATGTGGGTGGGAACCAGAATTTTTGTTTTGCTGGAGCAACAAATTCCAAAAATTTCCATATATAATGAAAATACGTTTTAACATCATCAAAATGCTTCATTTTGATTTTTTCAATTGAATTTTTGTCAAAATGATCATGTGCCTGCAAAATGTTTTGATTCTGAGGAAAAGGCACTTTCAACAGAAAACATCTATCAAAAATGTTTCCACCAGTTCTGCTTGGGTATAATCTTTATTTCTAAAATGAGGATTTACAAAAGAGGGGATGCAGAGTTAAATGACTGAAGGAGTCAGGTGACCTGGTCTATTCCAGTCTCTAAAGCAGACGTTCTGAACCACCATGGTTAAGACACATGGAGGCTGATTCTGCCAGTCTCTCATTGATGTAAATGGAGCACCTTGTAGAGTAATGAACTGCTCAGTGTGAATGATTAAGGCTGGCAGAGTCAAGTCTTTCACTTCTCCCTACTTCAATTTCCCAGGCAAAATAAGAATAAGAATAAGAATAAGAATAATATAAAAAAGAGTTTAGTTTACCTCACAAGTGGGTAGGAAGACTTAATTGATTAATAAAAGCATAAGAATGTCCATACTGGGTTACCAATGGTCCGTCTAGCCTTGTACCCTATCATCTGACAGTAAACCAATGCCAGGGGCTTCAGAGGGAATGAATAGAATAGGCATTGATAGAGTGGTCCATCACCAGTCATCCACTCCCAGCTTCTGGCTATCAGAGGTTTAGGGACACCCAGAGTAGTTGAAGTAGTTGAAGGTACTTATCAAATTATCAAGTACTTATCAAGTAGTTGATGGTACTTATCAAATTTCCCCCTCAGTCTTCAGTTCTGAAGGCTAATAAGCCAAGTTCCTTTAGTCTTTCCTCATAAGTCATGTGCCCCAGCCCCCTAATCATTTTCATTGCAGTCCACTGGACTCTTTATGGTTTGTCCACATCCTTTCTGTAGTGGGGACCCCTAACACTGGGTACAGTATTCCATATGTGGCCTTACCAGTGCCGAATAAACAGGAATAACCACATCCCCTCAATCTGCTGGCAATACTCCTATTGATGCAGCTGAATATGCCATTGGCCTTTTTGGCAAAGGGCACAGTGTTGACTTATATCCAGCTACCCATCCACCATAACCCCCAGAGCTGCTAGCCTGCTGGTGAGTCTTCAGCCTATACCAGTACATGGGATTTTTGTGCAGAACTTTGCTCTTGTCCTTGTTGAACCTCATGAGATTTTGTTTGGCCCAAAGCTCCAGTTTGCCTAGGTATCCCTGAATCCTATCCCTAACCTCTAGCATATTCACCATTCCCCCCAGCTTGGTGTCATTTGCAAACTTACAGAACGTGCAATCTATCCCATCACATATACTGAGCATGCAACCTATTCCATCTATCCCAGGTCATTAATGAAGATGTTGAACAAAATTGGCCTCAGGACTGACCCCTGGGCACTCTGCTTGTTACTGGCTGCCAACTAAAGGCAACTTTATCACCCTGCAATGTAGACAGGGCTCTGTTTAAGTTGACTTAAGCGCCCTTAAATTGACTTAAACACATAGTGTAGACATACCCATTGGCTATGTCTACATTGTAAAAGCTAAGTCGACTTTATTAAGTCAACTTAATAAAGTCTACTTAAAGTTGACTTTAAGTAGACCTTATTAAGTCGACTTAGTGAGTACACACTACATTAAGTCAACTTTATAAAGTTGACTTTAAATGGGTGCCCTGGGTTAAGTCGACTTTATAAAATCGATTTAATGTCCCCACTACACTAAGTCGACTTTATTAAGTTGACTTAGTGAGTCCACATTGCCTTAAGTCGACTTAATAAAGTCAACTTAACGGTATAGTCGACTTTATAAGTGGACCTTATAAAGTCGACTTTACTGGACCCTAAAGTCGACTTTATTGCCCTGCAGTGTAGACAGGGCTCTTTTTAAGTCGACTTAAGGGCCCTTAAATGGACTTAAACACATAGTGTAGACGTACCCATTGATTCCTACCCTCTGAGCCCGTTGATCTAGCTAGTTTTCTATCCAGCTTACAGTTCACTCATCTAACCCAAACTTCCTTAAATTTCTGACGTGAATGCTGTGGGAAACCGTATCAAAAACCTTGCTAAAGATGAGGTATATCACATCAGCAGCTATTCTTGCATCCATAAATCCAGTCATCTCAACATAGAAGGCAATGAGGTTGGTCAGGCACAACTTGCACTTGGTGAATCCATGCTGACTGCTCCTGATCACTCTATTTTCTTCCAAGTGTTTCAGGATGGATTCTTTCAGGATCTGCTCCATGATTTTTCCAGGGACTGAGGTGAGGCTGACAGATCTGTAGTTCCCCAGATCCTCCTTTTTCCCTTTCTTGAAGATAGGTACTATATTTGCTTTCTTCCAATCCTCCAGGACCTCCCCCATTCGCCATGAGTTTTCAAAGATAATGGCCAGTGGCTCTGCAATCACATCGGCCAACTACCTCAGCACCCTCGGATGAAGTTCTCCTGGCCCCATAGACTTGTGCACATCTAACTTCTTTAAGTAGTCCCTAACTTGACCTTCTGTCACTGTGGGCTGCTCGCCTTCTCTCCATTCTGTGTTACCCAGTGAAATAGCCTGGGAGCTGACCCTGCCTGTGAAGACTGAACTAAAAAAAGCATTGAGTACTTCAGCCTATTTGACATTCTCCAGCACAAGGATAACTGCCCCATTCAGTAAGGGACCTACACCATCCCTGATCCTCTTCTTGTTGCCGACATACTTGTAGAACCCCTTCCTGTTATCCTACACATCCTTTGCTAGTTTCAATATTGCAATATCTTTATATGCCTCACTAGTCATCTGTCCAAGCTTCTACTTCCTGTAAGCTTCCTTTTTATGTTTCAGCTCATCGCAGAGAAGCCATGCTGGGCACCTTCCACACTTGCTGTTCTTTCTGCACACTGGAATGGTATCTTCCTGTTCCCTTAGTATGGTTTCTTTAAAATATAACCAGCTCTCTTGGATGCCTTTCCCCTTCAGATCAGCCTCCCAGGGAATCGTGCCTATCAGTTCTCTGAGGGAGTTAAATCTGCTTTTCTGAAGTCCAGGATTTGTGTTTTGCTTCTTTCCTTTCTTTCTTTGACCAGGATTCTGAACTCTACCACCTCATGGTTATTGCTGCCCAGGTTGCCATTCACTCTTGCTTTCCAGATCAATTCTTCTCTGTTTGTGAGCAGCAGGTCTAGAGGTGCATGGTTCCTCCAGCATTTGTACCAGGAAGTTGTCTTCAACAATCTACAAAAACTTCCTGGATTGCCTGTGCACTGCTGTATTGCTCAAGTATAAATGACTGCACAAAGCAGAGGGCACTGCAGACTTGGATCTGAGGTCTGAGTGCACCATCATGCTGGGAAGTTCTCTTCTGGCTCTGAACTCTGTGGCTGAAGTCCAGGATTAGAGTGAGCTCTAGGAAGAAAATACATGTCATCTCAAGTTTGCTTTTTGGCTACCTGCGTTTAGAATGTTCAAGTTTTAGAATCAAAAAGACCAGCCAATACCTCACTTTTAATTTGATAATTAATTTTCATGAGTTTTATGAGTTGCAATTTTGGTTGGATAGAATGTTGTTTAAGATGAAATGGTGTTTGCTTTACATTGATTTTTCATTCCCTTTGTACAAAATATTATGGCACACTTGGACTGTTCTCACAGCACACCAGTGTTCTGTGGTACACTGGTTGAAACCATCAGTCTAGTCTCTTTAAGAAAACAAATGCTACAGAAAGACAGCAAAAAAAAGCTGATGTTATAACTAGACCTTGCTTCTCCTCTCATGTTCTAATAACCCAAAGTATCGGCTGACTATATTTTTCTCCCCAGTCAGCAGTGAAATCTCAATTTCCTTAACTTTCTTTGGTTCTGTGAAACACTACACACTGTGTACTTGTTTGGAGGTTCAGTTCACTCAGCTAAAAGTGAAACCAGGCACAGATTTGCATAGGTGTGTGATTTTTGAAAAGGAAGAGCCTTTCTGTTCTGGAGATGTAATGCTGGTAGTTCCAAAAGGCATCAGAAATGGAAAGGAATGTTGTATGCTGGTTCCATACTTAGGTTCTAATTGTTCTGCTGCTACATCACATGTGGCCTTGGGAAACTCACTTAACCCCTGTGTGCTTCAACTAACTTCTCTGTAAACTAGGAGGAATAATACCAGTTATACAGTGTTGTGAGCATAAGTAATTAATGTGTATGAAGTGCTTTGAGATCCTTAGATGACGAGTGCAGAGAAGCACAAAATGTGATCGTAGCTACATATGAGACATGCTCTTTATGCATTTGATTATACACCACTCAGGACTGGATGAGCAGATGTTTTCAGTGTGGCATGACACTTCTCAGACAAAAGAATGCCAAGAACTGGAGGCCCATCCCAAGCCTTCTGGAAGGGACCAATCCTGTGCCCTGTGTACCGATCCCCAAAGTGCAGGAAGATGGGGCTAGTCACTTTATCATGCACCTGGCCCTCTCCTACCAGCTACTCACCAAGAATGAATTCTCTCCAACCCAGAGAGCTCTTTTGGGCTGGCCCCACTGCATAATTCTGTTTGAATTGTGATGTGCCAATATTTGTGCCAGATGGGTTCATCTGTTTGGATTCCATATGTACTGTGGCTATAAGCTGAACCTCTTTGGAGACGTCCATTGCTAGCTAGAGTAGGATTACCCCCACTCAGACACAAAGCTAGAAGGGAAATTCCCAGTCAGCTTGCCTCACACAATGGCAAGTTACAGGTTCTCGGTCCAACAGAAAGGAGTAGCTCAGAAACCAATCATTTTAGTAGCTCAAGAAGAACCCTGAATGAGTGCTATCTGCCTTTACCCAGCACTTTTACTGCTAGTGTCTATTAAATAAGCTGCCATTTTACATTCCAGAACCTCAGTGATATGTGTATCTCTTCCATCTACTCAGATGTACTACTGTGCACTATCATCCAGATCTTCCAGCAACAAGTATCATCATCACCTTCCACAATGAAGCCAGGTCCACCCTATTAAGAACTATCAGAAGGTAAGACAGATTTACGCAAAGGCATATGGGAGGGCAGTATGGTTATTAGGATCCTTCTCCAAAAAGCCATGTGCCACTTTCCTCACAGTATGACAGATATTTTGGACATTTTGAAAAGGGACTAGACATTTGCATGAACAAGAATAGCGTTTTCAGTTACACTTGTCAGGGTAAAATTACAAAGTCTATGAACCTAGATCTTAAGATGTTTGCTAGCTGAGGATAGCATGAGCTTTGACCCCTGGTATGTACTTTTTCACACAGAGATGCATTATGAAGTGGACACCTTTGGGTTTCTTCGCAGTATCTGACCATGGGTGCTGTCAGGAGCAGGACACTAGTCTATATGGATCTTGGGATAATAGTCTTTCTCTTCATTTCATGATCAGTGATGAGTTATGTTTTGGCATAGTCAGCAAGGGTATTTGTGGCTTTGAGGAGGTATGCTTTAGTATCATTTTTGAGCTTCCCCAGTGACAGTCATAGCCCACATAGGATGTTTAGCGGGGTGTTGTTGGCCAGGCTGGGGTAGCTCCGGGTACTGAGCCTTAAATTAGTATGTAAAAGTGGCAGGTTTGTGAACCCTCGGGGGGGGGGGGGGCAGCTAATGAGGAGCAGCTGTGTGGCTAACCAGAGAGGGTAGCTGCTGTATTGGGGTGAGCATCCCCTGACTTAGGACAAGTGAAGTGAGGCCCTGGGGGCTACTAATATCTTAGGAGCTGGTGGTTGGTTAAGCTAAAGAGCACTGGTGAGAACAGGAAATTGAGGTCTGCATGTGATTTGAGTAGCAGAAGGCCAGATCAGTGTGGGGCTGGTACATGATGCCAGCAAAGAGAGTTAACAGAAGCTCTGACGGTTCTTAAAGAGAATACATATTAAATGAGGGTTTCTGATCTTTTTCAAAATGAGCTGTGGAGAGGTCTGGGCACATGGCCATTCTCGCATTAGCTGTTTTTTTCTTGGATGTGGTTTACTGTAAGGGGATATAGCATATGGTCATTTTCACTGCAGGTTTTCTAAAAGAAGCTTTTAATTCCAATGTGTATCTTGTATCTATAGAACTATTTACTGTGCAATGGGAAGATTTCTTGTGACTTATCAACACCTCTGTCCCCAGTCATCAGATGCATTAGTATTTGATTCAATTGTTGAGAATCTAGCTCCCTGGAGACCTGGAGTCAGTTCCTGGCTCTGCCACAGATTTTGTGTATGACCATAGGCTATTTTTAATCACTCAGAGCTTCAGTCGCCTATCTGTAATATGGAACCAATAGCACTGCCTACCTCACAGGACAGTTGTGAGGAGGATTAATACATGAGATAGTCAATGACTGTGGTGATGGGGTCATATTAATACCTGAAAAGAGAGGGTGAGAAGCTGCTTCTCAGTTGTCTGTGCTACTTGCCATTCTTTATTTCCTTTCCTGCATTCGCTTCTATCTGTTCTCTCCCTCTGCCTCCTACAAACTTAAATTAAAAGAAGGATCTAATCCTTTCTACTGCTAATATCTGGCTTTGACTCAGCCTCTCCTGCTTGCATAGCACTGCTTTTTCTCTTGTGTTTATCATAGAATCATAGAATCATAGGGTTGGAAGGGACCCCACGAGGTCATCTAGTCCAACCCCCTGCCAAAAAAAGCAGGACCACTCCCATTAGATCATCCCAGTCAGTGTTTTGTCCAGCTGGGACTTGAATACCTCCAGAGATGGAGATTCCACCACCTCCCTAGGCAACTTATTCCAATGCTTCACCACTCGCCTAGTAAGGAAGTTTTTCCTAATATCCAGCCTGGACCGCCCCAGCTGTAACTTGAAGCCATTGGTTCTCGTTCTGCCCTCTGTTACTACCGAGAACAGTCGAGCTCCCTCCTCCTTGGAGCAACCCTTCAAGTAGTAGAAGGTTGCTATCAAATCCCCCCTCAGTCTTCTCTTCTGCAGGCTAAATAAGCCTAGTTCCTTCAGTCTTTCTTCATAGGGCTTGTGCTCCAGCCCTTTGATCATTTTGGTTGCCCTCCTCTGGACTCTCTCTAATTTGTCCATGTCCTTTTTGTAGTGGGGAGCCCAAAACTGGACACAGTATTCCAGATGTGGCCTCACTAGTGCAGAATAGAGGGGAATGATCACATCCCTTGATCTGCTGGCAACACTTCTTCTGATGCAGCCCAGTATGCCATTGGCCTTTTTGGCAGCAAGAGCACACTGCTGACTCATATCCAGCTTCCCATCCACCATGACTCCCAGGTCCTTTTCTCCAGTGCTGCTATTTAGCTGATCACTCCCCAGCCTGTAGCAGTACATGGGGTTTTTTCGTCCCAAGTGCAGGATTTTACACTTATCCTTGTTGAACCTCATGAGATTCCGCTTGGCCCACTGCTCCAGTTTGTCTAGGTCTCCCTGAATCCTGTCTCTGCCCTCTAGGGTGTCTACCGTTCCCCCCAGTTTGGTATCATCTGCAAACTTACTAAGTGTGCAATCTATCCCATCATCCAGATCATTAATGAAAACATTGAACAGAACTGGCCCCAGGACCGACCCCTGGGGCACACCACTTGTTACTGCCTGCCAACTTGACATGGAGCCATTGATTAGTTTACATCTTGCTCTCTCTTTCATTTCCAGAGCCAGATTTCCATTGTTTTCACAACTGTCCCACTTTAGCCTTTCAACTTCAGCTGTGATATGCTGTCAAGGCCCCTCATGTTGAGAGACAAGCAGTTTTACTCTTCTTTGCAGTCATTTTCTTATTCTTTAAATCTGCATTCTGGATCATCAGTGTTGGGGTCAGAAGGCTTAAATATTTATCTCTCACTGATAACTGCAAAAATACCTTTCAACAAAAAACTTGAAATGAGCACTGCACATGCAGGTCACATATTTAGGTAATTAATTAGCTAATTGTTTTGTATTTTGAAATACCAACAAGTAGAAGCAGGAACTGTCCTAAGCAGTTAACACCCTTGCAGCATCCCCACTCCATATAATCTGGTGTGTAATCTACAACTGTTGAGAAAACAGTAGTGAAGCCATGCATCTAATCACCAAGCAGTATGTTCATAATTTATAGAGGCTGTACCATAGTTCAAATGATTCTAATTAAAAAAGCAAAAACAAGCCAGGTTTTATGCTGAAAATGTATAATGAGCATTTTGTGCTGACTGTTTTTTTCCTCTTTGTTTTTTATTTAAAACCCTGACCATTTTTTTAAATTGGGTAATCATCTCTAACAGTGACTAAATACACAGCTCTACATGAGCTTTTACCTTTTGATGTTAACATAAGAGAACATGAATTTCAAAGCGATCATGGGTATTTGAGAGAATAAAATGCAGAAGTTTCAGTGTAATCAAGGCTCTTTATGGTTATTCTTGGTCTAATGTCTCTCTCTGTCTCCTATATAATTAGTCATTTTGGATTGTTGGAGCAGTTCATTTCAATGGGCATTGTCTCTTCTCTCTCGCTCTTTCTGATTTCAATAACCATGACCTCCAGTGCCTTTGGTACTTGAGCCCCAATCTACATTTGCTGCACTTTTCAGCAGCAGTCGATGGGAGATATGTAAGAAATTCAAAATACCTTGTGTATCTCCCGATGACTTACTAAGAGTTCCCTACACACTTCGCTAAGCCAACCAGAAGTGCCTTCCGGTCAGCTTACTACAACTCCAGTTCTGGGGCTGGAAATGCTATTGGCAATTTCCAGAATCGATTGAATGTGCCTACACAGACCACTCAATTGAACCTGATTTTGCTGCCCTCAGTATAGACTTACCCTCAGTATACTATTGGGTTTTCTTTCACAGACCCTGTTATGTTGTCAGGAAGAAAATTAAGGGTTCATTAAATACAGATACATCAAGGTCTGGAATCACTTCCATAAACCAGCAAGTATTATGGGGTGACAAAAACACACATCAACAAAAGTTGTAGGTTGAGATCTGCATCCACTGACCTATTTTATCTGCATCCACATTTTGCCTACCTTGATGTTAATTTTACACTGATCATTATTTACAGATGGCATTTATGGACCTGATTTTACAAATACTTACTCTTGAGCATAATGAAGAGAGTCTGCAGAAAATACAAATGACTAAGAAAGATGGAACCTATAGTTATGATGAAAAG
Organism: Podocnemis expansa; assembly: GCA_007922195.1. Lineage (NCBI taxonomy): Eukaryota > Metazoa > Chordata > Testudines > Podocnemididae > Podocnemis > Podocnemis expansa. The sequence goes on from ML682004.1 coordinate 46,523,993, forward strand.
TTAGAGTTGTATTCTGCTTGGTTACACTAGCATAATCTAAATTAAATCCAGCAACACCAAGGAAGCTAGAGCAGTGTCAATTTGAAGTTATTCAGAACAAACTTGGGAACTGACTTTAGGTAAATTCAGTGAGCTAAATCCTGAGATCTTTTCCTTTGATAGAAATGGATGTTTTCATTGTGGTAGGAATGAATAAAGATCTTGGGATTTGAGCTGAAAGATTTTGATTTGTCTTAATCTTTTTATTGCAATATATTTGCTTGTATTTGATTTCAGAAAGTGTCTAGAAATAACAGGAAGTGTCTAGAAATTTCAGGAAGTGTCCAGAAATAACAGAGGTACTTCAAAGAGCTGCAAAAAGCAAAAGGAAGAAGAATGAATAAAATAAAATGAACATTCAGTAATAGAAAAACTGGCTTTCAGGTGTTAAGAATGCCTTAGAGAAAGTATATAAAGGAACCCCTGTGACACAAAGTGGTCAATTGTTTTTGTTTGCAGTTGTTCCTGCTATGTTTGCAGTGGTCTCATAACTTTTTGTCTGACTAGTAAAACTCAGGTTGCAAATGTCTCTCAGCAGTAATAAATTTGGCCTTGCTGACAAGTGAATGCGTTTTCTCTCAGCTGCCCTTGAAAATGACTTCTATTGTATTTTGCCTTTGTTGCGAAACTCTTTGTATCAGTGGCATGTGGCTGTTACTGGGCAGGTCTTTAGCAGTTCAGCCATAAACTTCAGAGCAAAAAGGTATAGGGCCTGAAGGCCTGTGACCCTGCTTCCTCATTCACAGAGGATTTAGGCCAGTGTAACTCTGACTTTCAGGAATTTATCCTGATTTAGATTTGTGCAGGTTGTGACCCAGGCCTCCTGGGATAACCTTCTGAATGTGCGAAAATCAGGGCAAGCTGCAAAACCAGGCGCCAAATCCCCAGACCACCGACGGGTGGTACTTAAACCAGTCTCCCAGTCAGTAACAAAACATGCTCCTGATTCCCCCACTCTGGTCATCGCCGAGCTTAACAAAATAGAAGCAGCCCCCTTACTGCACATCAGTTCCTAAGGTCCCCTCTAGCCACTGGGTCCCTTTACAAAATAGGTTCTCCTGACCCCAAAGGGCCAGCCACATCACCCAGAACAATATAGGCTTGAATCTTCCCAAAATACCACACTGCCAGCCAATCCTTTAGTAACTACAACTAAAGGTTTAATATAAAAAGAAAACAAGCTACATATGAGAGATGTTAAAGGGTCAAAGTGAATCACATACATACAAATGATTTAGAGTCCATAGAAAACAAATCCTTGAAGATCTTGTGGTTTGCAGATTAGTCCCACTCCTCTGGTGTGCACCCAGCAGCAGCAGCAGCTGGGTGGGTGGGTCTCACTCCTTTGTTCAGTCCCAGAAGAATAGTTCCTGAGGCAGGTGTTGGGTGCAGATGGACCAGAGACTAAAGACTAAATGGAGACTGGGCAATGGCCTTTTATCTCAGAGTCCTTGCCAGATCAAAATGGAGGTGGGCCACATGGTCAGTCTAGGTAACTGCTCAAACAGGTTTCCTCTTGGGCCCACTGTAGCTGGGAGTCCTTTCCTGATGGGCCATTAACAGGACAATAGATTGCAGAGGCCGAGTCTGGGATTGCCTCAGTTCACACAACTTGGAACACACATAAGACAAATAAGATTCCTAGATTCTAATAAAATATGATACCTACATATAAATCATATAACCATATTACAACCTTTCTATTAATACCAAACATGGCATATCACATATGGATTATTACAAATATGAAATACTAATATGAAAAATAATCATAAACAGGCCCCTAGACCCAGACAGCGTCACACAGGTGAATGGGGAATCTGGTCCGTAACGTCTCTTGTGATGTACAGGTAGGTCATTATTAGCTAAATTGTTTGGGCCCAGCACAGGAAATGTCCAACTTTAGTGCCAGAGGTTATAGGAAATGGAGTGAGTAATTAGGTAGGGATGCCCTGTCTGGGAGTTACTAGCGAATTAGTGCAGTGGATTGGTGCTAGGCGATGCTGTGTTGCTGGAAAGCACTGTCTTTCATAAGAGAAGTAAAAATAAAGTGACATTAGGGGAGTTTTGACATGAAAAGGTTAGCTCTGGCCAGATAGCACTGTGCTTCTCTAAAGTTCTCTATATATATTCAAAGGCATAATATTTTCTTCACACACTGTCCTGAGCAGTTGCATAGTGATGCTGGTGCAGAACTCCTGCTGCATTTCAATGATGGCTGAAAATATATACATAAAATCTTCATAGTTAAATGTGATCTGTTCTGAATGTAGCAAGCAGTGTCATCAGGGCATGTAACGTGCTCATACATAACTCAATGCAACTGCTTCCATACATTGAAAAAATACAAAGCAAACCATTACCGAATGTCTTGTGAAATCCAGATAATTTTATAATATAGGTGTCTTTTTGGAAGCCTGATTTTCACAGTTTTTCAGATTACATTCAGGACATTCAAGTCAAAACTGGATGGGAAAAGGATTTCTCCTGTAGACAGGCTTTGAGATTTTGGAATAATTTCCTATCACAAATCAGGGCAAAATGTCAAAATCTCAAAAATGTTTGTGAAATTGTGAGAGAAGAAATTCAGTGCCAGTCAATAAAAATGTTGTGTTTTGATAATTTTGAAGTTCTGACTTTGACCACTATTTAACTTTTTTGTTACTTTAAATTAGCTAATTTTTTAATGAAAAGTTGTAAAGATGTAGTTGACCATTTAAAAATTGTCAAGTAAATATTTCGACCATTTCAAATTAGCATGTACATTTTTTTTCCGAGTTGGGAAATGTTGTCTAAATTCACCTTTTTCAGCAACAAGTTTGGCTCTTACAAATTGGCATTTTTTGACCAGGAAAAGAAAAAAGCTTTTGTTGAAAACTTCCATTTAATATTAATGATTCCTTCTGAGGTGGCCATATCTGTAAGGTGTATGTGCTGTAATTATCCAGTGCAGTTCCGTAATCTGTTATAAGCTCCTCCCAAAACAACTGAGCATAAAAACATTACCAGTCCCAAGAGCATCCACTGGCTTTCGGTTATACCATATATGTTCAGTCTAATAACCTATTTGATTTGATTGGCTTGCTGTTTGTCATTTTCTTCACGTTAGCTGGTGTGATTTAAGCACAGTGCTTTTTAAGAGGCAGTGCTTGGCGAAACAGTGCCATGGTCTCTTATGGCATTGCTTGGAGCACAGGTAGGGAGGGACTGAAGTTCCAGTGGTCATCATCACCCTTTAACATGGCATAGATCGATGATGTCCCCCCAGGTGTTGGCCTCTCTCCATGTGCTGTTAGGAAGGGCATGGGATGGGTTCATGGCCATATTCTGTCCTGTCCCTTTCTGAATCATTTGTTTCACAGACACAGGACTGAGCAAGGGCTAAGCTGTCCCTTTTCACATGAGATGCCACTCTACTGTTCTCTTGCATGGGCCATCCTGTGGCTGGGTGTCATTTTCCCTGTGGCTCTTACTTCCCCACACATCAGCATCAGAGCAGGACACAGCCTGACCTGTTGTGTCTCTTTATTTCCCTTTGGTTTGGTATCTAGGAATCTGCTTCAGCTTCCCTCTGGGTAAATGTAATTCTTTTCACATCAACTGAGTCACACCGGTGGAAAGCTGGTGTCAGTGAAAGGGGATTCAGATCTAATGTTCTTCTTGATGTCTTCCAGTTTTACTTCAGTGTAGCTTCATTGGGTCTGATTCTCCCCTTTTCTGTCTCCCTAAATCTGAGGGCCAGATTAAGCCAACTTTTTGAGCAGCTTCTGGGCTGCTAATGCAGGATCCTTAGAGGCTCTTACTCCAATGCAGGCAAGCCAGACTGGTGTGATGATCCGCCACATCCCCTTCCTACACTGGGCCATCCCCAACATGTGCCTTACTTACAGAGTGGAGGGCACAGCAGGTTTAAGACTACCTAGCTATGCAACTTCTAGGGCCCTTCTTACCATAGTGTCTGAGCACTTTACATCCTATAATGTATTTTTCCTCACAATACCACCATGAGATAGGGGAGTTCTGTATCCCCATTTTAACAGAGAGGAATCTGAAGCACAGAGAGGTTAAGTGATTTGCACAATATCACACCAGGAGTCTCTGGCTGAGAAGGGGCTTGAACCCAAGTCTCTGGCTTGAGCTCTAGCCATTAGACCAGTGGATCTCAACCTTTTGTGGGTTGTGATATGCTTGGCAGATCTCACTACTCTACAGGCCGCACTAACCCACTCTCTCCAGACCATCAGCCATTTCCCTGGCTTTCCGTGACACACTTACTGCTGTGTGGTGACACAGTAATGTGTCCTGACACAGTGGTTGAGAAGCACTGCATTAGACTATCTTCCTTCTAGTGAGAGGGAATTTTCTGCTAGTGGGTTGCAGCCAGTTTCCCTTTGGAGTGGCAGTAATTGGCAGAACTAAAAGTACTTCAATCAAGTTACTCTCATGTTTTGTTGATGTAAGTAAGAGCAGAACTAGCCCCACTGATAGTTCCCTACTAGCAGATTATGTAGCCTTAAGCTTCACTACTCCATATGCCTCGCATGTGCTCAATGGTCTATTTCTTTATTCTGCTGGTTCTTTTACTATTCTTCTTTTCCTGCAGGTCCTCTCCCGCCCCAGTTTGGATTATAGGAACACCTTTTAACTGTTCTGCCGAGAGTGATATTGCTCTTCTGTCTCTGTACTTGACACTCAGCTGCAGTAATTTGCTGAGCTCAGCTCTTGTATTTAAGCTTTTTTAGTATTTTTATGATGAACCTACTACTACTAATAATAATAATAATTGAAGAAATATACTTGACAGGTGGGAACAGCACATGAAAATGCAGCATGCAAACTTTGTGGAGAGGAGGAGTGGCCAGCCACTTGTGCTAATGCTGTGGCTGTGTTGGCTGTTGGTGTTTGTAGCACTGTGCTGGCTGAACCTAACTGTTAAAAAGCCCAGCAGCCATGCTTTGATTTGCTCTAACAATCTGACCTGATCCTATGCTTTACACTTCCCTGCATTTATTTTCCTCCCATTCTGTAAGTTCCCCTCATTGTCAAAGTATCTGATGAAGTGGGATGTTCTAATGTGATAAATAAAAGTGTTAGTCTTTAAATACCACAGAACTCCTTGCTTGTTTTACTGGATTATACTAACATGGCTACCCCTTTGGAACATGTTCACTTTAGTGCAGCTCCCACACTTGGCATCCGAAGCTGCACTTGTGGTCTCACGTTCGCTGGTGTAAATCCAGAACCAATGGAATTTCACTGGTTTTATGCCAATGTTGCTGTCAGAGGAGTTAGTCTAGATTTACACCACTGTCACTGGCATAATTTAGCTCACAGTGTGCAACTCAGCAGCCAGATCCTGTGCAAGTTTGAGTACCCTCAGTTCCCACTGATTTCAATGAAAGTTGAAGGTACTCAGCATCTTGAGTATCAGACCCTCCATAAAGAACAAGGTGGAATAAAGCATCACAGCCATGTATGATGCTGTACTACCAAGGAGTAGGTCGGGGTGGGGCCAAGCCTTCAGTTCCCAGGTTCGAGGTCAGGACCAGCTCCAGGTGGGCCAACCTGCCCCACTCCCATCCAACTGCCCTGCCCGGCAGGGGCAGGGCCAGCAGGGGCTGGGGGCCTCATGTGCCACAGCTTCTTTGTCGCCGTTGGCCATGCTTCCCAGTGAGGAAGCGTGGCCAGTGGGGGCTTGGAAACATCGCATATGGCTCTTGTGGACCCAGGCCACACAGCGTTGGGGGGGTGGGGGCAACAGGAGAGCCTAAGTGGTGCCATGTGCTGCTCAGGCTCAGCCCACATGGCATGTTTGGAATGTATGCCGGGGGTTGCCAACCCCTGAAATAGGTGAATTTATTCTAAACTCACATGAGGATTGTGGTTTGAACATTCAGCTTGAATGATTATCAGGTAGGATAGATTACAGCAAAGGGTACAGAGAAAGAGAGGCAAAGTGTAATAAACAGGCAGGAACGGAGTACACCAGAAAGGCTATGTCCACACGATGCTTTTAAATCAAAATAACAACTGTTTTGATTTAAAAGTTGTCATGTCCAAATGACGTTTTGTTATTTCGAAATAGTAAAACCTAGGCTGAAATCAAAATAGCTGTTATTTCTAAACGGTTGTTTCAAAATAACGCCATTCGAAAGTGTTATTTCGAAATAACCATTATTTCAATTTAACACTTTTGCCCTTCTCCTTCCCATGGTGCCTTCCTTTTTCTATATATTGGCTGGCGACATGGCCCTGCCAGGGTGCCATGTTGCCACATGTCCCATGCTGCCCCTCTCCTGATTCAAAATAGCAAGTCCTGTGTCCAGACTTGCTATTTCGATTTGAGGGTTTTGCTTTTTTCAATTTAAGTTGATTCGAAATAATGATTTTATTTTGAATTAACTTATTTCAAAATAAGCATCTACATGTGGACATAGCCAAAAAGACACAGAGTAAACAAATGGTAGAGTGTGAGAGGAAGGAGTGATGTGTGAGATACATTTAAATGAAAACTGAATGGAGTGGGCCTGATTTTTTTGTCTCGCACAGTCTGGTGTAAGTTAATGGCTTCTGTGGATTACTCCTGATTTGTGCCAATGCATCAGGTTCATACACAGTAGATCTACAAGGTGTCTGCTGACATCAGTCTGACCTGCGTGGGATTTTTGACACCACGCTCAGAACTAGATACCCCCATACCTAGGCATGTAAGGTTTAGATTCTTATCAGGAAATAGCTATAAACATCAGTTTTGCCATACAAAAATATACTGACAGAAAAATATTTCAATCAATAATTGAAATCTACAGATAGGCACAGGAAGGGAACTGTTGAGAACTTAAAGTTTGATTTTAAGGATTTGTAGTCACTTTTACTTTATGCTTTGTAAAGTGACACAGGACTACTTTGTTTTACTTTGTATATGTTGCCATGTACCATTGACCATTTGTGTTTTAATGTTTATGAAGCCAGAACATTTTGAATCTTAATATCTATAGTTGTTAAATAATTATAGTCTGAGCTCCCCCAATAATTGCTTACAACTCTGAACATTTAAATTGATAAAAATAAAGCTTAAAACTAATAATTTTGCAAAACTGAAATTTTAAATTGATTAAAATCTAAAGCCAACAGCATATTGCTCTGTGTCAGTAGGAGTGTTGCCAGCAAATTGAGGGATGTAATTATTCCCCTCTGTTCGGCACTGGCGAGACCCCATCTGGAATACTGTGTCCGGTTTTGGGCTCCCCACTTCAGAAAGGATGTGGACAAATTAGAGTTCAGCAGAGGGCAATGAAAATGATTAGGGGGATGGGACACATGACTTATGAGGAGAGACCGAACGAACTAGGCTTATTTAGTCTGCAGAAGAGACAATTGAGAGGAGATTAGATAGCAACCTTCAACTACTTGAACGGATGCTCCAAAGAAGAGGGAGCTAGGCTGTTCTTGGTGGTGACAGAGGACAGAACAAGGAGCAGTGGTTTCAAGCTGCACCTCGGGCGATAGAGGTTGGATATTAGGAAAAACTCTCTCATGAGGAGGGTGATGAACCACTGGAATGGGTTGCGTAGGGAGGTGGTGGAATCTCCTTCTCTGGAAACTTTTAAGACCTGGTTGGACAAAACCTTGGCCAGGATGATTTAGTGGGAGTAGTCCTGCTTTTTGCAGGGGGTTGGACTAGATGACTTCCTGGGGTCACCTCCAGCCCTAACAGTCTAGGATTCTAAGAAAAGCTGGCAAATAAGTATCCATTTTATGCCATCAAAATAAAAAATTGATTTCTGCCAAGCCTACCAACAATTATTAATTTGGGGGGGGGTGTGGGTTTGTATGTTTTAATGGTCAGGGTCTGGAATAGGTTTAAATTCAAGGATAAATTGCAGAGTCAAACTAGGTATGTAAATCCCCCAAAATTAAACTGGTTTGCAGCCCAGGGGCTCCACAGAGGTTTTCCATGCCTCACGTGATTCACATTCCCCCCTCATTCTCTGTGCCAATAGTATCCTAACCCACCACCTATCCCAACACATTACTGTCCTATACCTACTGCACTGTAACCAACCCAGCATCTGTCATCAGCAAAGATAGAACCTAAGATCTTCAACACAGAAATCTCCAACCTTAAAATCTCAAGCTGAGGGAGTGACACCATTATCATGTAGTGGTAGAAGGCTTTTATCCTATTTGTAAGTCAGTCACTAGAGGGACACATGATCACATCCACTTAGGCCTAGTGTACACTACGGGGCTAAGGTGATGAGAGAGACACAATCTGTGTGCTGCAGAATGCATATCTCCATCGATTTAGTTAATCTTACTTACCATGGTATCTTTACTCAGCTGTGTCAACTTCAAGGCCTCTCCTGGCAATGCAGCATTACTCCATTTGGAGGGGTGAAGTTGCTGAGTTGATAGGAGAGTGCTTCCGGGATCAGTTGAGCGAGTCTACACTGGCTGTTCAATTGATCCTGCTGTGTTGATCCATGGGGATCAACACAGGGTTTCCAGTATAGACGAGGCTTCAGTGTGTTACACCAAAGCCTTTCTACCCCCTAGATCTGTATGTTCTTAAACAAACAATTAGGATGATGGGATAATAAGCATGAAAAATTGGGACAGAAGATGTAGGAGGAATAGATGCTTATGTGAAGAAAGTGCCCAAAGTTGCTAATGTCCCTTTAGAAGTCAGGCCTGCTTCCTTTCATTTGGGCAGGTTTTACATTAGCTTAAATCCATGGCCTTCACTGTGTACTTCAACTTCACTGTATACTAGTGTCAGTGAAGAGAGAATTAGGCCCTGCATTGCTAATGACAGAAAATGTAGATGGTGTAATCATGACTAGATTGTAGCTTTCATCCCATTTCACAATCACTGTACTCCCAGAGGGGAATTTAAGCCACCACCTCCCGCTTCATTTTTTTATTAAACACAACACACTGTTGTCCTCTCTGCAGCCTTTGAAAGCCAATCAACTCACAATAAAAACAGGAATTTTCCTCATGGATTTGTAAGGATGGATTTTTGACAAGTAATTTTGCTTTGTGTTGATCATCTTGTTAGTAATTTAAGATTAGCTCAGGGGGAAGGCAAAGGATGTTAAGAGGGTTGTGCAGCCCCATCTGAAATTTAGCTTGAAAAGTGCATGTTGTTAAACACATTTTCTCCTTCCCACCTATTGGACCATTAATGTTTATGGCAAATCTCTTCTAGGCTTTGCAGGGCTGGCCCAGAATGGGGAATAGACACTCTGTTATTTTTCTATAATAGAATGGTTGGATTATATTAATGTACCTAATATGTGGAGGGCTGATTTCTTGTACATTGCTTCAGTGGGTTTTCCGTTTTTTACTTCTATACTGAAACCTAAGCCAGATTTTTTTTTCTTGTCAAAGATCAGTTCCTCTCTTTCTTCATCTCCAGACTTGTTTAGCTGCTCAGATACCATCATGGATTTTTCATTCTTCTTCATTTCAGTGTTTTAAACCGCACACCTGTGCACCTGGTCCATGAAATCATATTAATTGATGACTTCAGCGATGATCGTAAGTGACTTTTGTCTTATCCACCTGAAGTTAGCCTGCACATAAGGGGTCTGTGCTGGGTTGGGATGATAGAATAAGCAGGCAGCCCAGTGTGGGTGGTGGTAGGACATGGGAGCTGTATTACCTTTCCCATATAGACACCTTTCCAGTGGGCCAGGGAATTAAAGGTGTGGGGCTGGGCATGAGACATATTGCTTAAACTGGAAGAACTTGGTAAACTGCATTTTTCTCTTTATCCTTTTTGTTTAATTTTTTGCTTTAACTCAGGGTAGACAATGCAGTGAGGCTGGTGGGCTTCATTTTTTGTTTATAGTCAGTTTCACTTTCTGGTTTCCATTCCCTAAAGCATCAGAGCTCCATATGGGACAAGATGGGCAGAGTGAGCAGAAGTGGCTTTAAGCCACCTTTGTGCTCCCTTTTGTTCCTGGGTTATCAGAGGTCAGTGTGGATAACCTGAATACCCTGGGGCAACCCTAGGACTTCCTGGGTGAAAATATTTGAGATTTAAAAAGAAACCAAACCCCCAAATCAATACCAAATAGGATGTCTGGGATGTTATGACAATTTCAAAACATTTTAATTTTTTTTTAAATAGGAAATTCTTGCTCTCTGACCCTTTCTCCTTAAAACTTTTTGATTTTGAAGAATTAGCATTTTCCTACCAAATAACATTTCATCAAGAAATTATTGTTCAGTTTTTGTTTGTAGCCCATAGTGTTGCAACACCGTGCTGGTGCATGAGATTCTGAAAATCACTTTTTCTAAAATCAGAAGTAAAACTGACTGATCTGTTTTCATTTTCTGTGCTCAAAAAATATGTAAGTAGCTTATATGGTAGAAAATCAATATAGATTTGTGAGATGCTATCAGTTTTAATAATCACAGGTGCTATTAAGGAAGGATTCTCTTTTATTGTTATAGTTTAAGATTTTGAACCTGATAATTTAAACTTCTTTTTATGCAGAGGGTTGGGTTGCAAATACTGCATGACAACTTCAAATTTCAAAAGAGAGGGCTTGTTTTAATTGAAATTAAAAAACAATTTCTGTTCATGGTAGGCCTGATTCTGATCCCACACCAGTTTTACACTAGAATTGTTCTGTTCGGCTGGATCTAATTCTCAGTTACACAGCTATAAATCCAGAACACCTTTCGACTTTAGTGGAGCTATTTTAGTCTGTACCATTGTACCAAGAAGACAATCTCACTTCAGAGGAGTAGCTCCGGATTTTCACTGATGTAAGGGACAATGGAATCAGTGAGTGAGCTACAGAGTATCATAAACACTGCTGTAAATTACATATTAAATTCCATTACACCAGTTTTACAAGATGGAACTCCATTGGAGGCAGTGTGCCTCAGCTGGTGTAAATTGGCATAACTCCATTTGCTTCAATAGAATTATGCCAGTTGATCCCAGCTGAGGACCAAGCCTAGTGATGTTACATTGATTTCACTGTGTGGTAGAATATAAGAGAATAAGAAAACAATTTTAGTTGATACTCTGAAAGCTCATTACATTAGTTAAACTTGCATATCGAAGGTCTGCAAAGTGTAACAGGAAAAGCAACTAAAAGGAAGGTGTAAAATACACTTATGCCCATTTTCCCACAAATTTACCCTCTACCTCCCAACTCTCAGAGGCTATAAATGGGATTGTTGAAGTGCATATTAAGCACAAAGACACTGACATCAGAACCTGATCCAGAACCCACTGAAGTGGAAAGACTTTGGTTAAGATCAGAGAATTTTGGATCAGATTCTATATCACGAACTACTTTGCTGAAATGAGTTGAGTTTTGCTGAAATGAAACTACTATGAATGAGATAAAACCAGGTCCAGAGCTTTTCAGTCTGCTAGAATAGATGAGAATTGGTGTCATGTTTGGGGGAAGAATGAGTAAATTATACTTAATTTTGCTAAAAAACACAAGGCACTTGACTCCCTAAAGAGGGACGCTAGTTGAGCTAGATCTTCACCAGCATCAGACCTCCATATGGGACAAGATGGGCAGAGGGAGCAGACATGGCTTTAAGTAACCTTTGTGCTCCCTTTTGTTCCTGGATTATCAGAGGTCAGTGTGGATAACCAGGGGTTAAAGTAAGGAAGAACACACCAGAACACAATTCCAGGGCCTCCTGTTCTTAGGTAGGCAGCATTCTGGGCCTCCCTAAATATAGAGGAACGCACCAGAACACAGAGTTCTGGGCCCCCCCTAAAAATAGCACGAGCAGCCAGAATGCAGAGTTCCAGTGGCTCTACCTTAAACCCTGCTCCTTTTTAAAGCCAGCCAGCAGAAAGCTGTAGCAGGCTGGGAGTTTGTGAATCTCCCCCCAGCAGGGCGGAACAGCTTGTGGCTGAAAGCAGCTTCCAGCTGGTCAGGCAGCATTCGAAAAAGCCCAGGTAAGGGCTTGTGGGGGGGGCTGCGCGGGGCAGTGTGTGTGTGTGTGTAGCAGAGGTGGATGTGTAGCAGAGGTTGCATAAGCTGGGAGGTGGGGTGGCTCTTTGGTTGGGAGTGTGTATCGCTTGGGGGTGGGGTGGCTGTGTGGGGGGAAGGGTGTAGCTGGTGGGTGTAGCAGAGTGATAACTGATGCATGTGGCGCTCAGAAGTGGTCACAAATGCCTACCAGGGCTGGGGGGGTCTAGCTTGGGTGGGGGACCTGCGTGAGGGTGGGCCTGGACCAGCGTGATGGTGGGCCTGGAAATTTAGCAGGGTGCCAGGGCCCCCCCAAATTATACTTCAACCCCTGAGTAGCTGGGGCATGAGGGGGGCCCACCGTGGCACAAGGGGGGCCTGCCAATTTAGGAGGGTTCCAGGGACCCCAAATTATACTTTAACCCCTATGGATAACTTGAATAACCTGGTTCAACCTCAGGGCTGCTCTACATTGTACTCAGCTGTAAAAACCGTTAAAGAGCCATTCAATAGCTGGGATTACCAGAGTGCAGTAGTGTTCCCTTACTGCCTTCCTGTCACCTTGCCCATGCCCTTGAGGCTACTCAAGGGCTTTCCTGCCTCAGGAGGGAATAGAGAGACAAGATGAGTGTGGTAATATCTTACATTGAACCAACTTTTTTTGGTGAAAGAGAGAATCTTTTGTGCAAGATAGAGCTCTTCTTCAGGTCTACTCGTGGCTTCTTAGTTGTTTTTAAAGCTGCTTTGCAGCTCTAGTGTTATCTAGAGTTACACTAATGTACATGAGGTCAGAATCCAACCTAAGAAGAGATTCTCCTAGCCCACTGATTTTACATTGTAATTCTATTAAGCCATGTCCTCAGTTATTGTAAATCCATTAAAATAAATGGCCTTTTGCTGATTTACACCAGCTAGCTCTCTAGCCCATTTACTTCGGTAGCATCACTCCTGAGTTACATTGGTGTGTGATCAAAATCAAGCCCAGTTTCTGTCTGAGGTGTCATCCATCAGAAAATAACCTTGCCAGCCCTCTGAATTACCCTGCGAGGCCCATGGCTCTTGTGAAAGATACATTCTCAACGCTGATAAGTTCTATGCCTCTGTTTGTGTTTCCAAAGCTGATGACTGCCGTTTACTGGGCAAGTTACCCAAGGTGAAATGCTTGCGCAACAGGCAACGAGAAGGTAAAATCCTCTTGGTCACTCTGCAGGTGGGTGGCAAGTGAGAGGGAAGTTCATGGAGGTGGGAGAGGGATGGATGCCCAGTTCAGTTGGCTGAATCAAACTGTCTTGGAGTGATATGATCACAGGTCAGGACAGACTTCTGCAAATATCAGTGACTCTTGGCTCTGAAGGTTAAGAGCACTAATAAAAATCAGTATTCAAAAGGGCCAGAAATCTAAATGGATTCACTTCCACTGAACGAGACTGAGCATATTAAGCTATTCAGTGAGACTCAGCTGCAGCTTATTAGCCAGAAAATTAGAACAGGCAAAACAAAGCCTGGGGACTTCTTTTTAAAGCTGTTTGTTCTAATGAAACAGATGAGATCAGCTCTTGCTGCCTTCATGGGAATTTAAAAAAAAAAAAGTAAATCAATTATATTTTAAAGATTAAAAAGATCCATAAGAAGGGTGAATGAATGTCCTCAAGGGCTATTGCTGGCAACCTCTGGATACATGTTTCCACCCAAGCTCAAAATCCAAATGGATATTTCCTAATGTTGCTTTGCAATATTTAAAAAAAAAAGAAGGTTGTTACTGGCAAACCAAATGCACAAGATACAGGCATTTTGTGGATGTGTGGCCAGGGAAGATGGAGTAGACAAAGTTTATCTGATTATTCTTTGTCTCGGCTCTATTTATTCTGTTACACTGGTGTTAGTCTGAAGTAGCCCTACTGATGCCAGGGGAGTGCTCTGCATTGATGCTGGTGGAAGTGAAACAAACAAGGGATCTGATGGCACTTTTAAAGATTAACAAATTTATTTATCACATGAGCTTTCATGGGAGAAGTGTGATTTTCTCCCATGAATGCTTATGTGATAAATAAATTTGTTAGTCTTTGAAAGTGCCTCTAGACATCTTGTTTGTTTTGCTAAACTAGGCTAATACGACTACCCCTTTGGAACTGGTGTAAGTGAGATCACAATCTGACCATCTTTCTGTATTTGTATTTCTATCTTTCTCTCTCCCAGCCAAACCATGACTCCCCACCACACATACCCTAAATACACACATGCTCCTTTGTGGCATCAGAGGGCCCTGTAGGAGTCAGGATTTGGGAGCCTAGCTCAGAGGAGTCACATCTCCTTGTACACTACAAGGCTACACTATATCAAGGCCCTTTGCACCCAGGCTGTAGGCAGTTGGGACATGGGTATGGTGGAGATGGTGGGTCCCTCACCAAAGGGGGCAGCTTGGAGCTGCCACAGAAGTTGTAGAGTGTCATCTGAGGGAAGCCTCCATTCTCTAGGTCACAAGGTTATCTCCAGGAAATCCCATAGTCACTTAGGTTGCCCAGGTTCCAGGGTTTGGCCATCTATCTATCTCTTGCTCTTGCTCTGACTGTTCAGGTTTGTTTCAATCCCTTTCCTGCAGGATTTTTAACATAAGATTGGTGAGTTACCTGTAGTAACTGTCCTTCTTCGAGGTGGGCTGCTCACATACATTCAGTTACAGGTGTGTCTAAGTGCTGCAGCGCATGGTTGGCCATAAAGCTTTTTGCCCTACCCTGTCAGAGCAAGGTCAGTGGCCAACGCCCCCTTTGTGCTGCATGCACAGGTATATATATGACCCTGATCCTCCTCAGTCCCTTCTTTTCACCAACCCCGCGTAGCGGCAATAGAGGGAGGGGTCTGAAATATGTGAGCAGCCCATCTTGAAGAAGGACGGTTACTACAGGTAACCCATCATTCTTCTTCAAGTGCTGCTCACATCAGTCAGTTACAGGTGACTGCTAGCCATACCCAGGCACGGCTCTGCCCAATGCAGCATCGTCTCGTGCCTGCTGGACAGTTGTGTAATGCATCATGAAGGTGTGTACTAACGACTACATTGCTGCTCTGCAGATCTCTTAGATCGGAGCCTGTGCAAGAAAGGCTGTTGATGACGCCTGCACTCTCGTTGAGTGAGCCCTGACCCTCCCAGGGAGGGGAATATTTGACCTTCTGTAGCAGTCTTTAATACCGTTCACTATCCAAGCCGAAATACACTGAGTTCTCACTGGCTGGCCTCTTTTACATTCCACAACAGCGACAAATAGTTGAGATGTCTTGCGAAACAAGCATGTATGCTCAATATATACCAGGAGTGCTCTCCTGACATCTAAGGTGTGCCATTTCCTCTGGTTCTCTGTGACCTGAGGGTCTGGGAAGAACACCAGGAGACAGATATCCTGGTTTAGGTGGAATGAAGAAGCCACCTTAGGAAGAAAGGCTGAGTGTGGGCGTAGTAACACCTTGTCCGCAAAGAACCTTGTATATGGTGGTTCTGAGGAAAGGGCCCTTAGCTCAGATACCCGTCTAGCTGAGGTTATCACTACTAGGAAGGCCACCTTCCAGGATAGGACCAAAAGAGTGCAAGAGTCTAAGGACTCATATGGTGGTTCCATTAGTTTATGAAGCACCACATTCAAGTCCCACTGTGGAGTCAGATCTGTGGGTAGATCGTCTCAATTCTTTTTAGGAAGCTAGTGGTGTGAGAAAACTGGAACCCCTTCCACCTTCTTGTGTAGGGCCGAGCTCGCTGCTAAATGTACTTTAAGATAGGGGGGTCAAAAGGCCCTTATCCTTAAGGTGCAGGAGGTAGTCAAGTATAGATTGGATTGGGGCTGACTCTGGGGTCATCCCTCTATCCCAGGACCAAACGGAGAACCGCTTCCATTTAGTGGTATAGGTGGCCCTGGTGGAGGGTCTTCTGCTACCAATTAGCACCCTTCTGACCCTTCCTGAGCCATGTCTCTCAGTCTTGTTTAGCCACACAGCCTCTAGGCTGTCAGGTGAAGCACACAGGGTTCGGGTGGCATAGGCGGCCTCAATCCTGTGTCAACAGGTCTGCCCTGTATTGGAGGCAAAGAGGGGTAGCTACCAATAAGTCCCGTAGTGTTGAGTACCAGGGCTGTCTGGACCAGGCTGGAGCTAGCAATATTATGTTTGCTCTGTCCCTCCTTATCTTTAAGAGGACCCTGCAGATTTGGGGAATAGGGGAAGCGCATACATTAGCAGCCCCCCCCCCCCCCGGGATCAGGAAGGCATCCGACAGTGAGCCCTTCTCCTGTCCCCTTAGCGAACAGAACTGGGGACACTTCCAGTTCTGGTTTGTCACAAATAGGTCCATTCAGGGCATGCCCCATGGTTTGAAAATGTAGTTCATACAGGGACCACTCATGGTGTGAAAGGCAATTCCCTGCTCTGTGAGTCTGCTTTGTCATTGCTTGCCCCTGGTAGGTGTGCCACTACTGGTGTAAAGTTGTGTCTCAGGGCCAGTTCCCAGAGTTTGAGAGCCGCCCTGCAAAGGGCAGGGGACCGGACCCCCACCCTTGTCAGTTTGTATAGAACAGGCGTGGCCAAACTGCGGCTCGGGAGCCACATGCGGCTCTTGAATGAAAAATTGTGGCCCCAGAAGAACATCAGCAAATCAATTTAGGAAAGCAGCTGCAGCCTAGGAGTTCAGAAGGGGGTCGGGACAGTGGGGTGAAGCGCAGCATGGCTGGGGATGGCGGAGAGAAATGCGGCATGATTGGGATTTTAAAAAACCCACCACTAGCCTGCAGTCTTCTACATTGAGCAGCAGCTAAGTTTTTACTGTATAGGGCTAATTTTCGTGGTAGCCTTAAGTAATTATTAGAATCTGACATTAGTAGCATCAATATTTGTCCTGTTTCTATGATAAAATTAAAGTGTGCAATGAATTTTAAACTTAGTGATTTTGGAGTAGGTAAATGTAGGCTATATGCCTCAGTGCGGTTCTCAAAGGTTTAATAATCCACTTGTGTGGCTCTTGAGTTCTGTACGTTTGGCCACCTCTGGTATAGAACATGGCTGCTGTATTGTCTATTAGGACCTGGATTGTTCTCCCTTTCACTATGTCCAGGAAAACCCTGCATGCTAAATGAATCACCCTGAGTTCTTTTACATTAATGTGTAGCGGGCTGTGCTCGAGTGACCAGGTCCCTTGTGTTGATAAGGCCCCCCTGAGATGTGATTAGGGTTACCGTGGAGCTAGAAGTTTTGAAGGGGATCCCCCCGAGACCAAAGCTTGGGTCCCTCCAGATTTCCAGTGCTGACAGGACCTGTGGTGGGATGGAAAGCACCTTATTCAGTGGGTGCTGGTGAGGGTAGAAGACTCAGGCTAGCCAAAGCTGGAATGGTCTCATTTGCAGGCAGGCTGTTCTTATCACATGTGTCCCAGGAGCTGGAGGCAACACCTGGCCATAGTGAGTAGGGTATCATGGAGCTCTGAAATGGTGCAGATGGATTAAACTCTTGAAGAGGTAGGGATGCTGCCCCCTTTTTTGAGTCCAGGAGAGCCCCTATAAACTCTTTTTTCCTGCTTGGGCAGAGGTCTGATTTTTCTAGGTTTACGTGAAGTCCCAGTCTTTTGCATAGAAGCCTCGTTAGCCTGATGCTGTGCCACACCTGGTGCTTGGATTTTCCCTTTATCAGCCAGTTGTCAAGATAAGGGTATATCTTCACCCCTCATTTCCTTAGGTGGACTGCCACCATACATTTAATGAATACTTTGGGGACCAGGAAAAGGCTGAATGGAACTGAGGTGAATTGGAAGTGTTGTTCCCCTACCACAAAACAGAGGAACCTTATGGCTATGTTCACACGTAAACTGTTATTTCAAAATAAGTTATTTCAAAATAAAATCCTTATTTTGAAATAACTTAAATCGAAACAAGGGAAATCCTCAAAGCGAAATAGCATGCCCTGTGTGTGGCTTCAGGTGAGGGACAGCATGGGTGTGGCAACATGGCCCCCTTGCTGAGTCATGTTGGTGGCCATGTTGCCAGCCATGTTGCCAGCCAATCACATAAAAGCAGGAACTGACCCCCCCCGTCCATTGTGACTCCCAAGAGCTTGCAAGAGAGATGGCTATAGATGCTCCCTGGCTCCCATACCATCCTCAAGTGCTTGGTAGACCCCACTGCTAGCCAGCAGGGTGCTGCCCTGCTGTGGGACACAGTCTTCCCTGAACCTGATGAGCCCAGAGTTGAGCCCTGGACCATCGTCTCAGTGGCCCCCACAGCTCCCCGTCATCCTTCTGTGCCACAGCACATCTGGGCACAGGACACCAGCACAGACTGGTGGGAGCGGGTTGTCTTGCGAACCTGGAGCAACAAGCAGTGGAGGAGGACCCTCCGGGTTAGCAGGGAGACCTTCACTCACCTCGTCACTGACCTCACCCCTGTCCTGCGCTGAAGGGACATGGTGATGAGGGCAGCCGTCCTGTTGCCAAGAGAGTGGCCATCGCTCTCTGGAAGACAGCCACTCCTGAGTCCCACAGGTCCGTTGCCCATGTCTTTGGCGTCAGGAGGGCCACCATTGGGAAAGTGCTGCTGCAGGTCACCCACGGCATCAACACGGTCCTGCTGCCACACCTCATCACCCAGGGAGCGCTGCAGGACACCATCACCGGCCTTGCTGCCCTTGGCTTTCCAAACTGCGGGGGGATACTCGATGTCACCCACATCCCTGTGCAAGCCCCACTGCACCAGGCAGCTGAGTACAGGAACAGGAAGGGATACCACTCGATCATCCTGCAGGTCCTTATGGACCACCAGGGCATCTTTCAGAACTGCTACGTCGCATGGCTGGGGAGGGTGCATGATGCCAGGTTTCTGCGCAACTCCTCCCTGTACTCGGGCATGGAGACAGGCACCTTCTTCCCTCCTCATAATATCACCATTGGGGAAGTCAAGGTGCCCATCCTCATTGTTTCTGATGTGGCCTACCCCCTCCACCCCTGACTCATGCGCCCCTACACAGGACTCCGCTATGCCAGACAGCAGCCTTTTAACCGCTGCGTCAGCCGCTGCTGCCAGGTGTTTGAGCAGGCATTCAGTAGACCGAAGGACTGCTGGAGGTGCCCGCCTCATGCACCTGCACCTCGCCAAGGACAGAATCACAGAGGACATCTGTGCCTGCAGGGCACTGCATAACCTCTGTGAGCTCCGGGGGGGGGGGGGGGGGGTGAGCAGCCAGTACCTGCCGTGTGGGAGGCTGAGGCAGAGCTCATCGGTGCCCGGTTCCAACAGCCAGAGGTGTTGGCCCTGAGAGAACGACCAGAGCAAGTGCAGTGTAGGAGGCACTGAGGGACCTGTTTATCCAGGAGAACATTTGAGGGACAGGCCTGCCCCCACCCCACCACCCGCTCCCTCATTCTGCCACAGCCAGCCCCACCGAACCCACCCACACCCTGAACCCAACCCAATAAAACACTCAACTTCAACTGTTAACATGGGTGAACTTATTTTATTTATAAAAAGAAGGGGGTCAGGGAAGGTGGAGCTAGGGAGGCAGCAAGGTTCGAGTGGGGGCAGAACTGGGGGGACTGAACTGGGAGAAGGGATGTGGGGTGGGGGTTTGGGGACAGCTAGGTGGGGGCATATTATGGGGGAGCCACCTCTGAGGCATGGCCCGCTGCTCCAAGCCCTTCCCCGCAGCCACCCCGGGTCCAGGGGTGTTGGCAGCGAGGTACAGTGGGGTCCTGAGGTGCAGGTCCTTCGGGGTCCTGGGGGGCAAGGTGGGTGCCAATTCAGTTCACGGCTACATTCAGGCCACTCCAGGGCTATCGCCTGCTGCTCCAGGGCCGCTGCCTGCCGTTCCAGGGTCACGACAATGCTGTCATCGGCATCTGTGGCGCACTGGAGCTGCCATAGGGTGGTGTCTTGGTGCCTTCCCTGCTCCTCTCGTCAGGCCCGGGATGAGTCTTTCGCTCGCTGGCTCAGCTGGAGCAGGCTGGCAAGGATCTAGTCCCGGGCCCAGTGGGCTCTCCTCCTTAGCTTTGTGGTGGTTGGCAGGCTCACAGGAGTAGGCTGGCGGGTGGGCGCACGAGCTGCAGGGCAGAAGTGAGAACAGTTACTGTCAGCCTACTGGCCTTGGTGTGTGTAGCCTGTGAGCTGCAAACACCTCTGCCCTGACTGCCAGCAGGATTCCCAATCTATGTGCTGTGTACACTGCACTCAGGGGCCACGTGGCCTCGTGGCCCACAGTAGTGAGCTGTACTTGGCAGCATGTGGCCTGGGAAGTCTCCCAAGGCCATGTGAGAGCAGTGCTGGCTGCAGGCTCTCTGCCCTGCATGCTGCCATGTCTGCCTATTGCCACCACCGTGTTGAGAGACCCTCTCATCCTGCTTGGACCTGGAACCCCGTCTCCACATGCTGCCCTGCCACCTACATCCAAGGGAGAGCCTGTGCCCCACGCCCGGGCCCAAGCCCTAACGTCCTAGGGCTGTGCCCCCCTCACTACCCATGCCTTGCACTCCTGGGCCTGTCTGCCTGGGGGGGTGGAACACTCACCAACTGGCATTCCTGATGTCTGGCTCGATGTACCGTCCAGGGCAGCTGCCTCCCCCTCCAGCTCCTCTTCTTCGGGGCTGCTGGCCCTCTCCTCCTCTGCAGGGATCAGCTCCAGGCTGGCAGGTGGTGCGCTGCTGGGATAGCTGGTTTTGCCCACGTCGAGGGCAGCCTAAGGCTCTGAGGGGGCTCCCTCAGGGGATGTGGCCAGGGTGCAGGGCTTGCCAGAGTCCACCATTGCCATCAATTTGAATTCTATTAAATGCATGGACACACTGGCTTTCCTCAAATCGAATTGAGGAACCCCTCAGTTCGAACTGATGAAAGCTGACTTCAAATTGGTCAAACCTCATTTGACTTCAAAGTCAGGGTCAATTCGAACTGAGTAATTTGAATTGACCCAGGGTATGGCCACACACACTTCTTATTTCGAAACAACAGAGGTTGTTTCAAAATAAGAAGTGCTATGGCCACACGACGCATGGCCATTTCGAAACAAGCAAACAGCTTGTTTTGAAATGGCCGTGGTTGTTTCGAAACAACTTAAACCTCGTTGTGTTTCGAAACAGCCCTGTTCGGACATGTTGTTTCGGAAAAAAGTGTTCTGAAACAACGTCACCTTCCTCCCAGGGTGCTTAGCACCCTTAGGACGCTCCTGCCGGGGATTCTGGAGGAGTGTCCGGGGGATGCCCCGGACATGCCTCCCGCAGGAGCGTCGCGCCGGGGATTCTGGGCAGGCACTCACCCCGGCCCCGGCAGCAACGGGCTACAGCCGCGCGCTGGGGCCGCGCCCCCAGGTTTGGGGGCAGCGAGGGCTTTAAAGCCCCCGGGGTGAGGCGCCCCTCCGCCCCTCTCCTTGCGGGCACCTGCAGCCCCTGCTTTACCCCGCCGGTGCCTGCAATCCCCTCCCCAGGCGGAATAGCATGTCCACACTGTGGACATGCTATTTCACTGCCTTATTTCGAGGACACAGTTTTTTGTCCTCGAAATAAAGTGTTTTGAAATAATATGTTATTTCGAAACAGCTTGTTTCAAAACAAGCATACCCTGTGTGAACATAGCCGCAGTGTTGCCATGTCAATTCAAATTCACAGTTAGTTTGAATTAGCCACAGCTTGATTTTTTCCCTATACAATAGCACCCCCTACCGAATTCAAACTATCAAGTCCTGTTCATGGACATGCCAATTCGAATTGGATTTTCTGGTGTGGCCATGTCAATTCGAATTGACTGAATTTGAATTAATAATTATTAGTTCGAATTGACTAATTTGAATTCAGTAATTCTAACTGAAACTCTAAGTGTAAACATAGCCCTGGATACTGTGTCCAGTATCCAATGGTCTGATGTGATGGTTGCCCACTGATGTAAAAATGGTCCTAGGTGGTCTTTTGAACAGTGGTGCATGGGAATGTGGCAACCCTCTGGCAGAGTCAAAATCCCTGCCTTTGGTTGGCAGAGAGAGAGAGCTGCCTCCTCCCTGTCAGGGCGTCTCACTGGTTGATTGGGGCCTGTGACCACTCCTGCCCCAGCCTCTCTCTCTGTCTGGGCCCCCATACTAGTGCTGAGGCTGTTGGTAAGCCCTCTGGCATGACCCTTGTTGCTGCTGTTGGGACCTAAAGGAGCACCTGGCCACCTGTGGCATGTACATACCCAGGGACTTTAGGGTGGCCCTGGAGTCCTTCATCCCATGCAACCTGGAATCCATAGATTTTGCAAACAGCATGAATCCTTCAAAGGGGAGGTCTTGAATGGCCTGCTGCATTTGGGATGACATGCCAGACCATGGCAACTGCTGAGGCTACATCCCAGCTGGCCGTGTCTGACGTGTCCCAAGATGTCACGAGGGCATTGCGTGAGTCCAGCATACCCTCCTCCACCAATGTCTCATAGTCCCAGGGTATGTCCACACACAGTCCTTATTTCGAAACAACAGAGGTTATTTCGAAATAAGGAATGGCATGGCCACACGACGCACGGCCATTTCGAAAGAAGCAAACCGCTTCTTTCGAAATGGCCGTGGTCCTTTCGAAAGAAGCTAAACCTCGTTGCCTTTCGAAAGAGCGTTGTTTCGAAATGGTTGTTTCGAAACAACACCAACGGGACATGCCGTTTCGAAACAACCGTTGTTTCGAAACAAGTTGTTTCAAAACAACGGTTGTGGTGGCCGTGTTATTTCGAAACAACTGTTGTTTCGAAATAACTGGCTGAGCTTCCTCCCAGGGTGCTTAGCACCCTGGGAGGAAGGGCAGCCCCCCCTCAGCACCCTGGCCAGGGTGCTGAGGGGTGTCCGCGGGGAGGGGGGGGCGCGGAGCTGCGCCACACACCGCTGATGCTTGCAGGGGACTGCAGGCATCAGCGGAGT